>CAMZMU010000107.1:95580265-95707607 GCA_947311845.1 Poa pratensis
CGCCCTGTTAATTGCTTTATCTTCCACTTGTAACACATTTTTGTATAATAGAACCGTATGATACGATGTTCAATTGAAACACGTATCATAATTCATAATTAAGCAATCTATGTTTATTTGGGAAATAGTGGGGTGCCATGGTGGGTAGCAGCGCACCCTCATCTCACCGTAGGATCAGCCCTATAGGCCATTGTAGCCCCACATCTAAACTAACACCGTCAGCTATTTTTCTATTTCTCCCCGCAATCCACCGGCACCAATCAAACCACTCAAGTTTTTTTCTTACCCCCACATGTAAACATAGTTCACGAGCATAGAAAAAGTATCCACGTAATATCTGAAAAAGCTGAGGTTCTACTTTGTTAAGTTGAAATGAAATTAATTTAAAAACTATAATAAACTTACATGCGGACATTTAAAATCTCATCCCTTTTTGTTCAATAGTTGTATTCAAAGGAAAATGAAAGGATATTATTTATATAATTAAAGTCCCCTGCACCTGCCGGCCACCGCCCGGTGTGAGCCGCCGCCCTCCCTGTACGCTTCCTGTTCCGCCCGTGCCCCCACCGTCCTTCACAAGAGGCGCTTGCGATTTTGTTATCTCTCCGACATCCCTGCGCTGGCTGCAAAAGCAAGAGCCATCTCCCCTGCCCATTATACGCTCTGCGTGAAGAGATCGCTTCTTCCGCCCGCTGCCGTCCCCGGACGTCGTGCCGATGCTCCTCCACGCGACCAAACGCTGCAGCCCGGAACCCAGGGCTCGCCCGGCGCGAGTCGATATGTATCCTTGCCATGCTCTGCGCGGCTCGCCGCGCGCCGCACCTGCAGAACGCTGATGGCGCATCTCGCGTGGTAGTTCTAGCACCCGGCCTCCAATTCGTATGTCGACAGCTAGCGACAGTGTACCTCCGGCCGCTGGCTGCTCTAACAGCTGTGACGCGGGAAAAGGGATTGTCGCTCTGTTCGTGAAGCCGGTCTGTGCTTGTGCAGAGCGGGGCTGTGGCTTGCTTGGCAAAGATGATGGGAGAGCAGAGCAAGACTGTGCAGAGCAGGGCTGCGGCTTGCAGCTTGCTTGCCAAAGACGGTCGAGGGGGCAGGGGCTGGACCTGGGGTGCTGGGATGTTTGGCAAGCTTGAGCTTGACTCAATCAGCTGATGTTAATATGTTTGTATCGCAGTTGAATTGATCCGTGCATTTTATCCTAGCACCGACGATAAGCTTGACCACTTAACTGGGGCTGGCCGGTGTACCTTGATTCAGTTTGAGAAGATATGGGTAGTCAATTGGCTGATTAAATTCATGTTCTGTTCTATGTACAGATGTAGTTGTAGCATTTTTCTATTCTCTGATTTCAGCAAAGAACATGTGGTAGGAGTATTCATTTTCCAATTGGGAATATGTGATATTTTTACGTCTATTTGAGGGATACTTTGAAACATGTCGGGGCATTGATGTGCTCCTATAATATTGATACTATATTAATATTATAAAAATTAGGTGGTGCATCATTCTAATAAGTATCAAAAAGAAAATTATCAAGATTATGCATCTTTCAAATCATGGGGCCAGTTTGGCAGCTGAACTTTTAATCTTTTTTCTAAGATATCACTTTTTTTAAAAGATGCTATGGTTTGGACGGTACCAGCAGTTGCATCCCTGATAAGAACACCTTTCCCATCACCAGTAATGATATTATTTGTTTCCTAAAACATATTTAGTAGAAATCAACCTAACAACACACGGGTATTTTTGCTATAAAGATAAAAAAGCAAATATGTTTGAATTATTGGATATATAAACCGTTCAATTGGCAACCAACTATTTATGTTCAATCACGAAAAGCAAAAAACAAATACATCAAATCGATGAAAACGTGTGTTGTAAAAACACATCAAATACATCACGCCGTCCCCTGCCTGAGCTCCCGGTAGCGTCGCTCTCCCCCCGGCCTACTTGTAAATTATTCTTTTAATCGTTAAGACGTGCGTTGCACGTACATGCCAACTAGTTAAAGAATAAACGCAGAAGTGCAAAGCTTGGCCAAAGAAATTGTTGAGTAAATTCAGTCAAGAGTTAGCTAATCTTTTAGCATTAATCAGATCTATCAGTACTGTTTCTTGCAGCTACGTACAGGTGAACATTCACTATTCCGTCCTAAAATAAGTATTGCAATACACACATGCAAGCATGACATGTACCGTACAAATATTTTGGATCGAAGAACAGTTCGGCTGGCTGTTCTTTGTTTCCCCGAGCGTCAGTTTACAGAGGGATTCAGACTGCAGACTGCTGCGCTTCCACTCTGCACTTCCCCGATCTACCCGGAGAAGCACGCGTACATGGGGGAGCTGAAGCGCGCCCTGGACGCGCGCGGTCACGCGCTGCTGGAGATGCCGACAGGCACCAGCAAGACGGCGGCGCTCATCTCGCGGGAGCGAGGCGTCGGATTTCACGAGCGCAAGTGCTGCGTGTGTGCGGAAAGTGGACCTGTGGCGCACCCGGAGTGAGGTCGCCGGGCGGCGTGCAGAGGGAGGTCGGGGGCTGCAGGTCGCCAGGCCACTGCCCACCGCCGGACGCTTGAGAGGTAGAGGAAGTCGAGCACAGGAGACGACACAGATAGTACCCGTGCCTGGCAGATCTGCGGAACGCGGCGGCGGCGCGTGGGGCCCGTAGGAGGACGGCCGGCTTGGTTTCCCGACGAACGCAGGGCGCCGGGCCGCCGGCGTTCGCGCGCAGGCTGGGCCGCCAGATCTTGCAGTTCGTCGCCAGGGTAGGTCTTTTTTCGTGGCAATAGCGGTAAATACCGAAAACGAAACGGTATAATGGCATCAGCACGTAATATGTGATTTGGTGGGAGGGTAATTTCGGAAAGAAAAATGACGTACCAAAGAAATGTTAATACTTTTATTATTAGGTATAGATTAAAAGAGCAAACTTGTGCCACCGCCAAGTAAATTAGACAACGCTGCCTTCCTCGCCCCGTTCAACGCCGCATACCCGCGCCGCACCGCACCGCCGCTCTGCCCTGCGGCGCCACCTCCCGGACCAGCGAGCCATCCTCCAACCCGCCACCGTAAAAGGAATTGTTTTGGTCCGCCGGGGTCGACGATGCCACCATCGCCTGAGTAAACGCGCTGCCCCACCCTCTGCACAACGCGAAGCGAGATCTGCCATGGACTGAGATAGGCCTCCTCTTGTCAACACGTCTCCACTCCGGCACCGGTTCTGGCCTAGCCATGGTGACTGGGAGTAAAGGCGGCGGATGCCGCGGATAGACCCTGCTCCACCTCCAGCACACGGAACGGAAGCGCCTCTCACGCCAGGCCGCCAGCCGTACCGACGCAGTCGTCCCGTTGCCGCCGCCGCCACCGGTCCGCGTGAGAAGACGCCCGCCCTGCTGCCGCACTCCTCATGATGTCGCAGCCCAGGGTCTTCATCCCTGCTATACTCCCATCGCCAACGACTCGCTGGCCGAGGGCCATCCTGCACGGGACCCAATCGAGTTCAGCGACGGCCTGCACGAGAGGGTCACGCCGTCCTCCTCGCCGGCCGGCCGGCCAGACGTGGCAGATCTCGACGCCCGGAAGCGAGGCTGGCCTGAACACCGATATGCCGACACCAGCGCCGTGTTGCACGTCCCCTGTACAGCCTGATGGACTGACATCCTAGCCACATCCTCCGGTCAAAGTTGGTTTCTGGTCTTTTGGCATTCAGACAGAACAATGACTTGCAGTCAGTTTTGCTCAGTTGCTCAATTGGTGCTGAATGTTGGCTTAATTATTTTTTCAATTGCTGGTGAATATTGGCTCAATTAGGTTGTCGGACTGTATAAGTGGTCTAACCATCAATAATCTGGATGCTAGAGTTACGAAATTGCTTTATTCAATCTTGCAAAAAGTTGAAGAGATTCAGATTATTACCATCTTCAAAACGTACCTGTTTGCCTTTTCAATTTTAGCAAAATCTTAGAAATTGTATCAAACTTTGTATACTACCTTGTGTTTGTAATTAGGATTACTAGTCATCTGAGCGCGGCAAATGCGCACCCGTGTGTGAAAATTCGAGTTTGAAAATAAGGCCATTCTAAAATTGTTTAAATTTGAAAGTTATCGGAATTCGAAGAGGTTGTTGTTTTAAGAATGGTCGGATTGTAGAGATAGTTTAAATTTGAAAATTGTTGTAGGTCGGAAGAGAGTTACACTTTTGAAATGTTCAGAGTTTAAAAGTTGGTTAAATTAGAAATGTACTAATGTCTGAATTTACTTCACGTTCGTAAAGTGGTTGGTTTTGAAAGATTTTTGAAATTTGTGGAGGGTTTAAATTTGAAATTTGGATTGAAATGCTGTAGTATGGTTTTTTTTTTTGTTTCCAAATGCGGCAAATTTGAAGTTCTTAAACATTTTTTGTTTGTCATAAATAGTTAGTTTTATGGTTTGAAAATGTTTAGGTTTCAAAATTTGTGCATTTTGGAAAGTTATAAGATTTCACTAATTATGACGTTGGTAGAATGATCAGATGTGAAAGATTTTTAAAATTTTTAAGTACTGAAATTTGGATTTTGAATTAGAATGTTTCAATGTGGTTGTAATTCATTTGTGAAAGCGTCCACTTCAGTAAATGCTCAAATTTATAATTTAGTGGAATTTTTTAAAAGGTTGAGTTTGAAAAAATGTGTGTATTTTAAATTGGTCAAATTGGGGAGGTCTAACGTTTTGAATTGTTTGCACTGTTGTAAAATGATTAGATTCGGAAGAATGTTAAAATTTTGGAAGATTCGAAATTTAAATTTGGATTTAAATGCTCTAATACGCATGTGATTTGTGTAACAAATTTATCCAAATTTTGGCGAACACAAAATGTTGAAGCTTGTTTTTATTTTTTCCTTGTCATAAATAGGTTTGTTTTATTTTTCTTGTCATTTCGATATATAATATTTTTTTATGGTGGGTTTGTGTAGATCTATTTGCACTCTCTGTTTCTGTTTTCCTTTTTAAAAAAAACTGACACATTGGGCCTACCTCGACGTGGGCGTGACGTAAGCAAGGGGAGCGGCTCTCACGGCGGCGACGGCGAAGACTACGCGGCGGCGGAGCAGCGCGTTGTGGGACGCGTGTGTGGGCGTCGAGGACTCGCGCGGGGGCGTGGTGGCCGCAGGCGGCGGCGCTGCTACCGAACGCGGCGGACGCGGCAAACCCGTGCGGCGGCGATTCCGGGTCGATTCGTCTGATTGAACAGCTGATCTGCAGCGAGGAAGAAGAGGGAGTGGCGGCGGAGGCCCGTGCGTGGTCGGAATCGTGCGGGGAGGAGCATGGCGGGCTCGCGCCGCGTCGGCGGTGCCGGTAAGCTCCGGCAACGCGCGGGGAGAGAGGAGAGGGAAGCGAGTTGTGCAGATAATTTTTCACGTAGATCCCTTTCGTTTCTGAAAATTACAACTAAGTCCTTTGCGGGGTGTTTCTACAAAAAGCTGCGTCAAAATTCGTGCTGGAGGGTCACCGGCTGGTCACCGGGGCGACCGGCCGGTGACCGGGCGACGTGGCTGCTCCCGATTGGTAGTAATTCGATGCTACTGTAGTTGGCTACAGTAGCAAGGGTGGGGGGCGACGCGGACGCCTGCTTTCCGTTGGATGAAGCGGATCGGAGGGCTGTGGATTGGCGGCGACGTGGACACGCTGAGAAGCAGCGGATTGTGCAAGCTTTTATATATAGTAGGATACTCCACATACGAGTATACATTGAGCGTTCTGTCTTATATACGGATGTATAGATGACAATTTGTCAATACAAAACAATCAATGTTTCTAGATGATGATTTTCTTGTACCTTCACATATGTACATGCAAAGTAAAATTCAGGCCACTGATCATGGTCAGGGCTTAGACGATTCAAGACATCAAAGAAATCATCCGTAGTTAAAATTTAATTAGAACTACAACAATAAGATTTACACAGATCTTTCTTTATAAATTTGGAAGAGACGGTGCCTTTTTTTTAAAATTAGACGGTGCCTTTACTGATACTGTGCAGAAGCACCTGCAATAACACAGTATTTATTTATGAGAAGATATGACGAACCTGCAGTGATTGAAATGAAAACACGCATTGCGCGTGCACGTCTACTAGTTCAAAAGAAGGCACAACCGCACAACTCTGTTGTTTTCGCCAAAAAACTGTAATCGATGAGGCCGCTTGATCTGCAATGGCTATCTTCATTATTTTGATTCTTAGTGTGGGTCTCATCAGATATGGTATTTCTGTTTTCACTCGTTTGCACTGAACATCTCAAAGCAGTAATATATATGCCACCGCCGAGATGAAGACCGATTTATTTTTTTGAAGGGCAAATACCTGGATATATTATTTAGAGATCAAAATACAACCAGAATACATCCAGATACGGGGCAGCTGTCCCCAAATAACAAAAAGTACCCTATCTAACATGAAAATTACACCAAGGTCCTCAGCTTTTCTGCACGGAGCAATCCGCCGCTGTTCGTCACTTCGCCGACAGAACGCCGGAGAGGAAGAAGAACCACAGCAGCTGTGTAGCCGGCATGGAACTATAGAGGAATAATCCTCGTTGAGATCGCCGCAACTTCCACCTTGCGCGGACGCCAGGATCTTGCAAACTGCGAGATGAAACATCGACGGGAGCAACGCTCCGCTCCAGTCCGGCCGTCGGGTCGCCGAGCACTTCCAGGCAAACCCGCAAGAACAAAGCTCCAGGAACAGCAAAAACAGCAATATCTGCCGCCCCAGGCCCAACCACTCCCCCAGATCCCATCTTCTTCCACCTCGGCAACAAGAAAAGATCTTGAGAAGCAGCAAAAATCCGAACTCATTTACCGACAAGGGCGCCGAGTTGACGATGCAGATCGACTCCTCCTCCCTCTGGAGCTTGCCAAGCTGCTTCATCTTCTCTGCTGTTAGCCAGGAGTGGCTCGGAACCTCCGGCAACTCGCACCCCACAGCACCACCTCTGCATCCGCGGCCGAGACACAAGCACCGCTCCATCTCCTCGCCTCCACGGCCGGCCAGAAGGAGCTCCGCTTGAACACCTCCGCCAGCGGCAAGGTAGTACCAGCACCCGAGCTTATTTAAAGGAAACTCCGGCTCCGGCATCTCCAAGCTTCCGTCGCCCCATGCAACCATCACTGGAGATATCTTCGCCGCAAGCAACCAAGCGCCGCCCGGAAGCGCCGCCCGCAAGCTCCAATCCGGCATAGCGCCAAACGCCAAGGAGGCAAACACTAAAGCTAAACCTAGATCTACTATATACAACTCACCGGCACCTCACCAGCACCAGCTCCGGCCAGCTACTCCGGCGGAGAGGCCAGATCGGCCCGGAAATCACGAGGCGACTCTCAAAACTACTGTAGCGAGGTGAGACAGAGAAAGGTGAAAACGTGTGACTTGAGATGCTCTCAAGAAGAAGAAGAAAAATGTTTAGATGAAGACCGATGAGCAAGCCCAGAAGGAGGAGACACTCGCCATTCATCGCTGACGAGGTGTACCCTCATCAAATCCCATGGTTAAGGACCTAGGGTTGAGATTATGGGGAGAGAACGTGGTAGTACTGGTAGTTTCGTCGGCTGACAAGCAGAGGCAAAGATTTACCCAGGTTCAGGCCCCTCGGGTGGAGGTAAAGACCCTACTTCCTGCTTGTCTGATATTGATTGTGGATTATGCGATTACAAGGGAGCTCTGGCGAGATGACGATCTCGCAAGAGCTTTGGTGGTTCGAGTATGGCTTGGTCCCAGATCGGTACCCCTCCCAGCATTTAAATAGGCTGGGTCACGGGAGTTTGTAACCGACCTAGTTTACAATAAGGAAAGTCTAAACCGACTATGCCTACGTCTAGTCTTGGAGGGTACTCCATCTTCTTGGGCCTCTTGTCTTGGGCTTCGAGTAGGCTCTTCGATATTGGGCCTTAGTCGTTACGTGCACCAAGTACCCTCATGATAGGGTACCCGATATGTATACCCATGTCAATCGCGGTGATCCCGGTCACAACGACCGCGGCCCGCAAGGACATCCATGCGGACACCAGCCCAACCAGGGCGGCTAGCAGCCCGGAGGAGGGCCCAATCAGCCCTCTGGAAACCGTGGCGGTTGTTAGGGCGGTTACCACGACAGCTACCAACACAACCAGTGCGACGGATGCGGTGGTGGCCCAGCCGTGGCCGTGGACGTGGCTATGGCTCCAACTATGGTGGCCAACAGCCATGGCTCAAACACTTTGCTCCTATGGGCATTCCCTTCCCTCCCCCTCGCGCGCTATGGATCCCGCCCAAATCAGCCGGCATCCTCGGTCCGCACCCTGGTATCCAGACTCACGCCTACACCATGATGTACTCTGCCTCTACCATGCCTGCGACTCCCTACCAAGCTCCATCATGGGATCATAATGTCATGGTTCAACACTCGATGAACTACGTCTCGGCCTTCCCCCCAATGGTGAATGGATTATTGACTCCGGTGCTTCCCCCACGTCACCGGCAACCAAGGTACCTTAACCTCGTCTCATTCCTCCGCAGAGCTAAATTCTCAGCATATTGTCGTTGGTAATGGTTCATGTAACACCCCAGATATCAACCCTACCTGGCAATGCTACACATACTATAAAACTTCCTATAGACCAAGGGTAAAATACAAATTTCGTCAGCGTCTCCTTTGTATAAAGTGACAATCCATAAAAGAGATAAGAACACACCTCCAATTTTATACAAAGACACAACTATCAGGTTCTACCAGACCAAGCTATAATCAAAATTCAAGACGTCTCTTAACAACAAAGTGTGTAACCACAAGAATAATCTAAACGTCACAAGACAGTGTCAAGAGCAACCTTTAATCTTAGCCAGGTTAAACTAATCTATGTAAGGATGGTTGTAATGTGTGAGTAGTGTCTCGAAACATGTAGAGGCTACTCCCAATCCCATGCATGTCGTCCTCACAGGTACCTAAAAACATAGAAGCCACAAGGAGTACAAAGTACTCAACAAGTACATGAAGAAATAATAAGCAATGCATAAAACACGACACCAACGATTATCCTTTAACACTTCTCATATCGTCGTGATGACCCTGTATGCCTACATGCTCTTTGCTTTCACTTTCCTTTGCGTATACCGGTATCGCTTGAGTGGACACCCGTCGGCATCCACTCACTTCAACTTGTGGAGGCTGCCCACAATGGGGGACCTGACCCGTCATCGACGGTCTCAACGTGCCTACCTCAGTAGGACACACCACTATGCATCATATGATATGCTACAAAAATGCAAGCTCGACTGTATCTGTCGCATACCAAGTTTGTCTCCACACGTATAAACCATATCCAGTCACTAGAATAAATAACAAGTGCCAGAAAATAAAAGTTGAGTGAAGGGGATCATGCAAAGTATTATCCCGTCATGGACTTGCCTTAACCATGGAGCACAAACTTTGAATCGTAGAACTCCGAATCGGAAGTACCAGCGCCTGTTACTGGAACATATAACACACTCAATACACATCATCACTTCAAAAGCATACGAGAAAAATAAATCGCATCGCTCTTACGCACAATAACCCAACCAAAAACATTTACTTTCTTTCTCTCTTTATGATATCTAGAAAGTACCCATAGGTTATATTCCTAGCCAGTACCTTAAACATAAATAAAAGTTGTAGTGCAGTCCAGCGTAGAGCTTATTTAATTTCCTGTACGACTACTCATCCCACAAAACTGATGTGTGTCAGGCTTTGGGCTTTGGTCTAGCAGTCGTAATACAAGAAAACTTGGTCCATCACATGCAAATGAGTCACGGTCAGTCCCGGAAAAGAATTAGAGAGTGCTAGCTATTTCCTAATAACCTGTAGCTTTCCTCCCTTTCACGAATCTATACCTAATAATAAAAGCATTAAGACTTCTTCTCGTACGTCATTGAAATTGCCCTCGAAGTTGACAAAAATTACCCACCACTGCCACCCATAAGTGAAATAAACGGTTCGGGTTATTTTTTTCCCGTTCGCTCCATCGCTGGGTTCTTTCGTACGTTGTGCGTAGTTGTCTCCGATCGCCAAGTCATGATCGTTTCCGTTTCCTTAGTCCAATCCGCTACGACTCCAAGTTCTGATGTCATACGGTCTGTTTGGTTTTCGTTTTAAGCCCTCGATTGTAGACTCAAAACAGGTGCTTGCTTGATTTTAAAGATCTCCAGAAGGCCGGCCTCCGACGATAGGAGCCTAGATGTCCAGGTTGGAGGAATTCCGGGACTCGGCGTAGCCGACGTTACTCTCGCCGCCCTCTTGGAGAGTACGATCGGCAGCACGGGAGGGAGTAGGCTGCGTCGGCGGCGGAAGTGACGCCGCCATACCGGGCCGATCGGCGACCTGGACGTGGAGATTTATTTTTTGTTTGTTCTTTGATCCGGCATGAGCAGCGTCATGCTTGCCGGGAAGATCTGCAGCTCTTCGCGCCTGCTGGTGATGGAACCTTCCGCGCTGAAGTTCTCCTACCTGTCGTTGCCCGACATGATGGGTGTCGCCAAGCACCGCATCGTGGAGACGCTGGATGGACACCTTTGCATGGTTCCTCGCCTGACCAGGGACCCGATGCTCAGGACCATGTACGTCTGGCCCGGCGACATGAACGCCAGTCAGGTGATCTAGCGATTGACCCACGTCGCTTGTGACTTGTCTCACTCGATGCGTCGGACGCTCCTTCGGTAGCGGGCGGTCAGAATCGAAGGCACAAGCGCCACAAGGCAGCATATCTTTTGCGAGGTCACGGCATGCAGGCAGTAGCTGAGCGGCGTCGTGCTTGGGGGTGAAGGAGCATGACAGGCCGAACAAGGGTAATGTCCGACGTACTCAGCAAGCTGCCCCGTAGTGGCAGCCACCATGGCTTCGGCGAGACCATGCTGGCCGGGCACAGGCACAGGCGCCTAACGAGGGAAGCATGGCAGTACAAACACTTGCCGTTGCAGCAAGAGATGTGCGCTCCAAGGTGTAATATTCGCTCAAACTCATCTACAAGGTCTTTGTCATCTCGAAGCATTATCTTTTTTGTCGTCCATAATAAGGATAGACAAACATTACCATTGCACTATGTGCTTATTTCATACGTGTACATAAGATATTTAATTAGTGAGCCCCAATCTCACGGTATAGGAGGGCTATTTTTTTAATTTTCTAATTTTTAAACAAGGTGCATAAGTAAATATGGACATAATTGGTATTTTCATTTTATTAATAGAGACCACACGTCGTTATATTTGACATCTTTGTCTAAATTACGAAGACGGTTTTTTTTAAAATTAAATTACGAAGACTGTTTTATTGTTCTGTTTAACTTATTAGGAAGAATGCCCGTGCGTTGCAACGGGAGAAAAATCTGTGTTGTTCAAACTCATAATCATCCTTTTAAACATTGTTTTTAAAATAGAACCGCATAATACAACCGTATGCCAAGTTATTAAGCTAGCTCTGAACGATAATACAATGGTGCAGTACCGTAATCATAAACAGAACCAAGTAGAGGCCAGGCCGGTGAATTAATTGAATTAGCAAGTGGCACTTACCAATCTTATCTCCGTCCCTCGGTATTCAGTAGAAGGCCGGCGTATGCAGTGTAGTTTTTTCTCTCTAATTCGCACAGCTCGAGGTCAGGTTCAGGCCATATGCAGTCTTCAGTCCTGTCCGGGGTCACATGTATTGAACACGCCGTTTAAAGTACGAGGTAATGAGCTACGCACCAGGTTGAAGCTCCCTATACATCCAAGGAATGAAGTCATCTCAATCATCACCGGATTAATCAGCAACTTTGCAATCTGGAGAATAAACTGCATCATAGAATACTAATCCCAGGGAGAAGCGCATGAAATTAAATCAAACACAGGCAGAAGAAACAAATCTGCAATCTGGAGAGCTAAGTTCATCGTAGAATCAATCCTCTTGCAGAGCAGAAGATCAGTTTAACCACTGCAGGACTTCCTAACTCAATAGTCTAAGGATTCTGTATTCTTGTCCGTGAACTCCATGGAGGAAGTGCTGTGAGTTCGGCTGCTCTTTCACTCAGGCGGCGGATCAGAGTGGAGTCGTCGGAGATGCGGCCAAGGAACAGAGGCGCCGCGGAAGACATCACGGACGTGCTTCCGTTCCGCCGGCCACCAGACCCACCCTGTCGACTAATCTCGCCGCTCTGCGGCATCGGGGTCTCAGCTAGCCTCACCTGGACGAGCGCGAGCGCAGCTCTGTTCTTCGCCTCCCGTCCGTACTCAGCTGCTGCCGTCCCCTTGCGAATCACAGCTGACGGTGACCCAGACGCAACAACCAGGAACACCGGTCAATTCTCCCCCAACTGAATGTCAGAGGAATATTAATTTCATATACTCCGATGGCTTCTTCAGGGGAGATTGATGCGCATCAATCAGCATAGAGGAACGCGAGCATGGCGGGCAGAGGTCTCGCCAGCGGCTGAGCTTCCGTTGCATGAGTGAAGCTTGAGTTTAGACAGAGGAAGGGGATGGATATGAAAGTCAGAAGCCTTCGTCAGCCGCACTAAGTCCGTGGGCTGGCCGCCGCTACCCAGCG
The DNA here is from genome assembly GCA_947311845.1 of Poa pratensis. Classification (NCBI taxonomy): domain Eukaryota; kingdom Viridiplantae; phylum Streptophyta; class Magnoliopsida; order Poales; family Poaceae; genus Poa; species Poa pratensis. Next base: position 95,592,843 of record CAMZMU010000107.1, read on the forward strand.
GCGCCTCGCCTCCCCGGTTGCCGCCTTGCCGGGAACAGACCGGTGCCGGAGGAGTCCGCGCCCAGACCTGATGCGCGTGGGGACGAGCTGCTGATGTCGAGATTTCAAGAGGGAAAAAATAACGACGCGGAAAAAAATAATCGTTTTTTAACTTATGGGTGGCAGTGGTGGGTAAATATGTGATTTGGTAGGAGTGTAAAATCGGAACAAAAAATGACGTACCACAAGAAACCTTAATGCTTTTATTATTAGGTATAGATTCCGTGGCAACGCACGGGCATGTTTCCTAGTCTATACCTAATAATAAAAGCATTAAGGTTTCTTGTGGTACGTCATTTTTTTTTCCGATTTTACCCTCCCACCAAGTCTCATATTACCATTGATGCCACCGTTAAGTCAAAATAACGTTTCGCACTGACAAAAAAATCCCCTCCCTCGCCTCCTCAATGGTGGCCATCCGGTCCCGGAGCTCTTCGTTGACGCCGCTCCCGCTGCGCGAGCTCTTCGTTGACGCCATGCGCCGCCGCTGCCCAGTCCTCATCCCCGCTGTGCACCGGTGCGCCTCCGACGGGATCCGGACTCTACTACCAAGCACGGCTACCATGGGATGCAGTACTCCAGCAACCATGAGCATCACCGTGGCTGCGGTCTTCTCGATCCTCGGCGTGGCGGCGTGCAGTGGGCCTCAGAGTAGCGCTGATTTGCAAGCATGACGGACGCCCAGCACTCCAGCTGCTCCCTCCACGGCTCGAAGTCGCCCAGACTAGCCCTCTGGCCACCACCCCCAGGCGAGCTCCCTTCCACCCGAGCCCCGGCCCCTTTCTTCTCCCTTTTTTTAACTGATTTGGACAGATTTGTGTGCTATCTATTCTCTGGACATATTTGAAGGATTTTCTTTGGCTCCCATTTTCGGTGGTCATGGCAGGGCTTCTCTCCCTCACGAATTCGGTGGCCGCTCTGCTGTGTTGTGTCCGGATTCGAATACTCTCCCATCTCCGTATCATACTCGATTTGTATATGGTACAACGACTCGGCTCGGATCGATTCGGCATCAACTATAAACATGCAGACCACGGTGTTCCCCACAGGATCAACACGCCGATTTGTGCCGTTTGTTCTTGACAGCGCCGCCTCGCAGTTCCGCCGATTTCACCGGAAATCTGCACGAGTTGGCCGTTCGTGATCGATATTGTTGTCCCGCCGTTCAGCGTACTTGGCCGGAACTCAGACCACCTGTGCTCGACACAAGTACAATCCGAATGATGGTTAGTACTCGCCGTTCTGCTGACCTCGCCGAAATTCCGTCCGCCCAGGATTCAGACAAGGTACGCTCTGTTCTCAGTTTTGTAGGAGTAGAATCTGAAGTACGAGGAGGATGTTAGGAGTGCTTGGATTCCATGGTGCAATGTAAATATGTTAGCTAGCTAACACAGTCCAAATTCTGATGGAGAATACAGTAAAATTTAGTTTTAACATCAAGTAATTTGGCTGTCGAGGGTTTGGCATATGCTGCCAAGTGCATAACTGAATTGATTTTGAGCTTCTGGTCTGAAAATGTGTTCTATATGTGCAAACGTTTTATTCTTGACTACTGGATGATAGCATGCATATCTTACTGGCACTGCAATGATGATGAATATGTTTTCAATTGGTACTGGAGCTCTGAAACTTTTTATCACCTATTTGAATGAAAGATATGGTACAATTGTTTGTCGTTTTTGTATTTTCATGCAAAGTGAGACTATTTTGTTTATGGCACTGATTTTATCACCAGAACTTATTGGTATAGTGATCTTTCCTTCATATTCAGAAATGCTTTCCGTACGGTCGACGACCCGTGACTTACGACCTCTCTGTTTCCACAGTTCAGGTGGAATAGAAGTTCAAAGTCGGAACACGAGCACTGGTAATATTGTGTGTTCAATATGTTTTATGCAATTTCTGGCATACTGTAACCTCTATAAATTCTCCAAGTAGCATGTAGAAGCATATTCTCAGCCAATGATGAAAGGAAGTCACTGCAATTCACATCTGTTTGATGTATTAATTAACCTTCTTGATCATACTTCAGCTTCATGTTTTTAAGTTGCTTCATCTTTTATTTTCTCTGCATCTGGCAGATATTGTTGTAATCGTTGCCGTGATCGTCTTAATTGGACACGTTTTTAAAACCGTAACAACGCTATTGTACAGACAAAGTTGGATGGCTTTTTGCACCTATAGTGGTCATCTAGTTCATTTTAATTGGAAGTGTCGGAGCACTGAACATGCACAAGTACGGTAGCTCCGTGTTAAAAGCATACAATCCAGTCTATATTATACCAGTATTTCCGAAGGGGAGGGAACTATGCTGAAAGCTGGACCGTTATTGGAGGAATTATGCTTAGCATAACAGGTCAGGCCGTTTTACTTCAGGACTAGAGATCACCTTCCATCAATTTATAGTATAGATCAGGTGTGACGAGTACAAATTGTTTCTATCTCTTCAGGAACTGATGCATTATATGCGGATCTATGTCATTTTCCCGTATTGGCAATTCAGGTAACATATCTTAAGTAAGACGATGTGATATATCTGTAGACGATGTGATGTATCTGTATGAAATTATGGGCTCCAATGCAAACATCCAAACGGAGCCTAAAAGAAAAGTTCTTATTTGCAGATTGCGTATACCTTCATTGTATTCCCATGCCTTCTACTGGCAGGCTGCTTATATGATTTCCAACAAGCAACATCTGAATGCTGCCTTTTATAAATCCATTTCATGCCCTCCTTGGCTCCTATAGCTTCTCATGCTATCGACTAATCTTAGATCAGTCGATGTGCCACCACATCATGTTTGCTGGGTGCACATTGGCATAGTGATAGTGCATAATCATTATTGATATTGCATAAATTCTATTTTTAAATTGCTTTTCCAGGTCTACAAGACTATTTTGTTTGTTTGTGTTTGTATCTACCCGTAGCAACGCAAACAGTACCTGCGCTATTCACAGAAAGCTTTTTCTGAAAAGCGGAAAAAGACATGCCATTTTCATCAATGACAGTGTACCCAGGTAACTCAAGACTGATTTCACTTTGAATGGTTCCGATAAGTGGATTACCAAGATATTATGTGACAGGTTTTGTTCTTGGCATGATAGCATGAATGAATCTGGACGGTATGCAACAAATCTGGCTCAGCAAAAGAGTATAGTTACGTAAATCCTAATTTTGCACTTTTCATAAACTAACATATGATAATTAACCCGTAGCAAGGCACATGAATATATCAATTTGTTCCGTAGTGAAGTGCGACTAGACAAAAATTTGCATGAATTTGAATAAAGGTTAAATCTTTTCTCCCGTTGCAACGCACGGGCATATGTGCTAGTATACCTCAAAGGCTACAGATTTAGCAAGACAAAAAGGTACAGAGCAGCAATCGATGGATCCATCATGCTCCTGTACAAGTAGCTAATAAATTGTCTCTAGTATTTGTTACAAACAATCTTATCTGAGTAGGTACAGTACAGTTCCCTAGTACATAATAGGAGCCCAACAATGTTCTCAAACAAAGCACTCCCTGACCCTCAATTATCCCACATAGAATTGATGCCAAAACATTAATCCAAAATGTAGATTGATAAAGGTTGGGAAACCTGCTAGTCCAGCCACGCACACTAAACCGGAAATTTCTATGATGACGTTGCAAGACAATCAGGGACTAACCAATTGGGAGTTGGGTATTTGTCCAGGCCGGCAGTGACGAATCAACTTGACAAAGGGGCCGTGAAGAGTAGCCTCCCAGCCTTGCAGCCTTACAGCCTCACAGCAGCGCCAATAGCCGGACGGCAGCGACGCCGCAGAACAAGGGTGCTGCAGCGGCGGCGAACTGGAGGACACCAGCGCTAGAAAAGATTAGGGCAAAGAGGTTGCGGCGACGACCACCCTCGACTACACTAAATGGACACGGCAGCTGGGCAGTACAAGTCCGGCTCATGTACAAGAAGCCCAGCCCAGCCCAGAACGTTTCTCTCTTTCCTCACAGGTTATAGAAATAAAACAAAGATGGCTATTGTTGGACTAACAACAGTATACGAGGGCAATTGGTATTTACTACCAGTTTTAAACGGTACGTCAAGATATCAAGTTCTTTTACACACTATTTATTTCTTTTGTTTTTCTATGTCTCTGTTTGCAAAATAAATTAAGTATCCTCAGAGACCTATTTGTTTTCTACAAGATGGATAAAGACACAAACAGTCGGCATTAGATTTTTAGGCCTCAGAGACCTATTTGTTTTCTACAAGATGGATAAAGACACAAACAGTCGGCATTAGATTTTTAGGTATTACATTCTTACCCCCTTAAACAGAATTCGTCCCCGAATTCTTCCTCGCTTTACTACTGGCCGAACAAACATAAAAGGTATAAAATATAATTTTATAACTACGCATCATACCAGCCATGAACAATTCTTATTACTCCTAGCGGATGCGAGACTCGCGCTCCCAAGTTTACTCAAACTCGAGCTATTGCGCACCAAAAAGTTTCACATACTTTAACATCCTATGGTTCATCGCTCTCTTAGGCTCTTCCAAAATCCTCACGGTGAACCTCATAGGTTAAATCTTGTTCAGTTGTAACTTGCTCTAGATTTTGGAAGAGCTACCACAACAAAGAGACATGGGACACATTATGCACATGTTTCATTTACTCCGGCCAACCAAGTTGGTAGGCTATGGCTTCCCGACTCGTGCCACAAAAAAAAAAACAAGGTGGAGATCAACACTCCCTTTACAGAAAACCTTGCAAGGTGGCAAACTTCTACAATTGGCAAGTGATAGTCCTAGCTCCCTTGCCAAGATAGGAAACAACACCTCAACATATCTTCCAGAGTTAGGACTGTGCGCTCTGACTAGCCATATGTTCGGGGATGAAAAATCGTACTAGGTCTTAACTGCGTACATAAGGAACTCCTGGAAGCTCTCCAAAAAGATTGATACAAACTTAGCATTCCTATCGGAAGTAACTGTTTTAGGAACCCTAGGCAACCTTACTATCTCCCGCACATATATCTGTGATATTGCGCTTGGAGAGTCTATACAAAATGAACAACTTAATAAAATCGGTGCATGACCAACAAAATCACATCCTCCCCACTCCGCATATGAGGTAGGCCAACGAAACAAAATCCATGGCAATGTCAAACCACGAGCATCCTATAAACTGCAAGGTTTTTTTTTTTTTACAAACCTGTTGGCCTTGTATGCTCAGCCTTTACTAGTGATCAAACCTAACAAGAGGACGCATACTTGGCCACAACAAGATTCATTCTTTTCCACCAATGTCTTTTTAGCTCATGATATTACTTTGTCTCCCTAGGATGAACAGGGTAGAAGATACGATGTTCTCCCCTCAAAATGTCCTCTCCCCTCAAAATGTCCTCAACCTGAGAATTTTGTGGCACACAGAGACTGCCACGAAACTAGTGAACTCTCCAGTTCTACCTTGAAGAACATGCTCTCGCACTTCTTGTAACAATCAATCATTTTGCTGTGCCTGTCAATCTATCTGGGAGAGTTGACCAAAGGATGAATTGTATTTCCTAAGGGCTCCTTTGATTTGGAGGAACCGTAGAGGAAACTTACAGGCTTAGGATTTTTTTCCAGAGTTCGTATTGTTCACTTGTTTGATCGTAGGAATGGCAGAAGGGAAAAGTAGAGGAAATTTTCCTTTGCATCTCACTTTCCAGGCAAAACATAGAGGAACAGAAAAATCCACTCGGAGCTCATTCTTTAAATCTTGTGCATAGCACCCGCCACCCTTTCCTTTTCCTATCCATTCCCTATTCCTTTGATTTTCCTTTCCTTTAAATGAAAGAGGCCCTAATGTGCTACACTAGCAAAGTAATTTGAGATGCCCGTCCATTCAAACTTAGCAACGATACCATCTAAAAAGTGTGTGGTATGAAGTTGCGACTAAGGGCTTCCGCATCCATATTCACCATGCATGCGTCATAAGCAGGATGATGAGATCATAGTCCTTCATCATTATAGCCACCATCTTTGCCTCAAGTTAAACTTCTATGTGCAGAGGTATTTATGATTCTCTTGATCAGTACAAATACCACAAGATTCTCCATAAAGATCATGCCTCCAAATTTTAAGTGCAAAAACATGGCTACGGGTCCTAGATCATGAGTCGGGTAGCTCTAATCATGTTTTTCGATTGGCTAGAGGCATAAGCAATAACCTTACCATCTTGCACGAGTACACACCCGAGTCCAATGAGAAGCAGCAAAGTAAATTGTGAAGCGCCTCTCTAGCTCCAGAAGGTTGAGAACAAAATCAAACGCTGAACTACTTTGAGGATAGAGAGCTTTTGTGACATTCATCGGTCCGCTGGGATTTGACATCCTTTAGATTTAGTTTGGTCATTGACTTGGGGCTAAAAGAAAATTCATTCACAAACTTCCTATAGTAACACGCCAAGCCAAGAACATTTCTTACTTCTTTACATTGAGTGGTCTCAGAGAGTCTATGAATATAGAACCTTAATAGGTACTAGAGGACTTACAGGTAGATAATTAACATGCCCCAAAAAGTACAGTCCCAAAATCCAAAACTCGCATTTGTTTAGCCTTGCAAAAAGTAAAGTATACTTTCTCAAATTATCAAGCACAAGCCTCAAATGGCGCTCCATGCTCTTCATCTATCTTCGAATGTATGAAGATGAGGATATCATCAATGGACACTATCACAAAGCGGTCAAGGAACCTATGTAACATTATGTTCATTGTCTCCATAAAGACGACAAGGCATTGGTTAGTCAAAAGACATAATTTTATATTTATAATGCCATGACTAGTGGAGTACCGCACACAAATTGTATTATAGCCTGACTGGAGATCAATCTTGGGGAGCACAACTCTATTGAGCTGATCAATAAGTCCCAATGCGGCAATGGATATTTGCTCCGGATGTTTACCCTATTAAGAGCACGGTAATCCCACACTTTTCATCAACTACTATCCCCTTAGATGTAAATATTATGGGATCTCACCAAGGTGAGACATTAAATCACACCAAACCTATGAATAACATATCATCCAACTCCTTCAATTCCCTTGAAATGTTCGTGACAATCAATAAGGAGACAAAGAGATAAGTCGAGCGCCAGGAATGAGATCAATGTGAAACTCCATTACTCTAAGTCCCGATTTCGAAGAACTTGGAGCAGCATCAAAACTACGCCAGAAAGGATATAAAGATTGACCAGTGTCTTGTCTTGTCCTTGTTTGATGATGAAATCCTTGTGGAGAATGTAGATGTTACAAGGCCACTCAATGCTCAACATTCTTCGCCCTTCGAACGCAACTAATTAACACAACATAACATATCAAAAACTCTCATGGTGGTCTAGCATGGTGTTTTTTTATATAGTACCATAAAAACAACGAAGGTTTAGCCTCACCGCTTCTACTATGCTTAGCAGCAATTTCCCCTTTTGTAAGTGGAATGTCATAAATTCTATGGTTCAGGTTGTACAACGTTGTCTCTCAACTAATGGGTGGAAAAGGTCAAACATTGATTCACCACTCCAGCGTAACAAGAACCAATAGTAAGAGTAAATGGTATGGGGGCCAATCCATCCCGCACCCAAACTATTGACTTTGTAACTGAAATAGTGAATCAAGCAACGCTAACACTCGGTCATCCTCACTGGCATTGCAAACAGATTTCATGGGCACGAACCAAGGTTCGAGGTCGACTCCCATCTATCATTATTGCAAACCCTACACAAAATCTAATCTATTGATCACACCAGAACATCTAGGACTACTTCTGGAAACACGTATTCAAACAAAGAAGTCATTTTGCGGATGGTTAGCGACTTTATCTAGGAAGGGAAACAACAAAGGTCAAAGAAGAAAACAACAAATATGGAACATGACCAACAAAAGGTGTTAATTCTGCAAGACTAATAGTCTTGCGAGAAGGACACTAGAAGTGCATGATTAGAAATACTTCCTCAACCTCAGAAAGGAACAAACATAGATAATTCCACTGCTAAATGACGATCAACAAACCAAGACAAGTTCCACAAATGCACAAGAAAGAATATGCAAATGGGAATAAGGAATACAAGTGAAAATTATGGTTTAGGGGTCATGGATAGAGGAAAGATCTTCTCATACGATTTTGGATCCAGATAAGTCTTCATAACATTATTTTATCTAGTCCACTACTAAACCAGATAGGTACGAAATAAGATCTATTCTTTTTAAAACAAATCACCTTATTCACCTCATCTTATAGACTATCAATCTGGTCTCTCAACTTCCTTGGGGATAACTTCACACGATATCGAAACTTCAACCAGCTCGAGGCAAACCAAACTTTAATCACACTTTGACGCTGAAAACAAACCCTCCAACTACCTCCTCATGAGTACAATAGACTAACACAAATATATAAATCTACCAATCCAATATCTTCACAGCGCAATTTACACTTATATAAAACTAGCATAATAGATCATATATTTCCCTTCCAATGTGGAATTCACCAACCATGAAGAGTATACCTATCTCCATAGTCTACTAGTGATAACAAAGGGACAACAATACCTCTAGCAAGGCATGCAAGCGTCTCACACGATAACAGCTTACTGACACAAGCACAGCAACAGGTGGATAAAAGATATCAACATTACAAAAAGCATTATAGTAAATGCAATGCATCGCCCAAACCCATCCTATTGTGCACCAGTGTGTCAAGTTTTAAATTGTTTAATTAAAATAATTACAAGTTATATTTGTTTACAGATCTTGCTAAATTATCCTATTTACTATTAACCTACTCCAGAGACCTAAAGCCTAGGCTCTGATACCAACTGTAACACCCCAGATATCAACCCTACCTGGCAATGCTACACATACTATAAAACTTCCTATAGACCAAGGGTAAAATACAAATTTCATCAGCGTCTCCTTTGTATAAAGTGACAATCCATAAAAGAGATAAGAACACACCTCCAATTTTATACAAAGACACAACTATCAGGTTCTACCAGACCAAGCTATAATCAAAATTCAAGACGTCTCTTAACAACAAAGTGTGTAACCACAAGAATAATCTAAACGTCACAAGACAGTGTCAAGAGCAACCTTTAATCTTAGCCAGGTTAAACTAATCTATGTAAGGATGGTTGTAATGTGTGATTGTAGTGTCTCGAAACATGTAGAGGTGCTACTCCCAATCCCATGCATGTCGTCCTCACAGGTACCTAAAAACATAGAAGCCACAAGGGTGAGTACAAAGTACTCAACAAGTACATGAAGAAATAATAAGCAATGCATAAAACACGACACCAACGATTATCCTTTAACACTTCTCATATCGTCGTGATGACCCTGTATGCCTACATGCTCTTTGCTTTCACTTTCCTTTGCATATACCGGTATTGCTTGAGTGGACACCCGTCGGCATCCACTCACTCCAACTTGTGGAGGCTGCCCACAATGGGGGACCTGACCCGTCATCGACGGTCTCAACGTGCCTACCTCAGTAGGACACACCACTATGCATCATATGATATGCTATTCAAAAATGCAAGCTCCACTGTATCTGTCGCCATACCAAGTTTGTCTCCACACGTATAAACCATATCCAGTCACTAGAATAAATAACAAGTGCCAGAAAATAAAAGTTGAGTGAAGGGGATCATGCAAAGTATTATCCCGTCATGGACTTGCCTTAACCATGGAGCACAAACTTTGAATCGTAGAACTCCGAATCGGAAGTACCAGCGCCTGTTACTGGAACATATAACACACTCAATACACATCATCACTTCAAAAGCATACGAGAAAAATAAATCGCAACACTCTTACGCACAATAACCCAACCAAAAACATTTACTTTCTTTCTCTCTTTATGATATCTAGAAAATACCCATAGATTATATTCCTAGCCAGTACCTTAAACATAAATAAAAGTTGTAGTGCAGTCCAGCGTAGAGCTTATTTAATTTCCTGTACGACTACTCATCCCACAAAACTGATGTGTGTCAGGCTTTGGGCTTTGGTCTAGCAGTCGTAATACAAGAAAACTTGGTCCATCACATGCAAATGAGTCACGGTCAGTCCCGGAAAAGAATTAGAGAGTGCTAGCTATTTCCTAATAACCTGTAGCTTTCCTCCCTTTCACGTATATACCTCAAAGGCTACAGATTTAGCAAGACAAAAAGGTACAGAGCAGCAATCGATGGATCCATCATGCTCCTGTACAAGTAGCTAATAAATTGTCTCTAGTATTTGTTACAAACAATCTTATCTGAGTAGGTACAGTACAGTTCCCTAGTACATAATAGGAGCCCAACAATGTTCTCAAACAAAGCACTCCCTGACCCTCAATTATCCCACATAGAATTGATGCCAAAACATTAATCCAAAATGTAGATTGATAAAGGTTGGGAAACCTGCTAGTCCAGCCACGCACACTAAACCGGAAATTTCTATGATGACGTTGCAAGACAATCAGGGACTAACCAATTGGGAGTTGGGTATTTGTCCAGGCCGGCAACGACGAATCAACTTGACAAAGGGGCCGTGAAGAGTAGCCTCCCAGCCTTGCAGCCTTACAGCCTCACAGCAGCGCCAATAGCCGGACGGCAGCGACGCCGCAGAACAAGGGTGCTGCAGCGGCGGCGAACTGGAGGACACCAGCGCTAGAAAAGATTAGGGCAAAGAGGTTGCGGCGACGACCACCCTCGACTACACTAAATGGACACGGCAGCTTTTTTTTTTTTTTTTGATTTTAAAATGGACACGGCAGCTGGGCAGTACAAGTCCGGCTCATGTACAAGAAGCCCAGCCCAGCCCAGAACGTTTCTCTCTTTCCTCACAGGTTATAGAAATAAAAAAAAGATGGCTATTGTTGGACTAACAACAGTATACGAGGGCAATTGGTATTTACTACCAGTTTTAAACGGTACGTCGAGATATCAAGTTCTTTTACACACTATTTATTTCTTTTGTTTTTCTATGTCTCTGTTTGCAAAATAAATTAAGTATCCTCAGAGACCTATTTGTTTTCTACAAGATGGATAAAGACACAAACAGTCGGCATTAGATTTTTAGGTATTACAGTTCACGTCTTCGTGTTGTCGCCACCGGTTCTGTACAACTCACCCCACACCCCTTACACCTACACAATGTTCTCGTTTCTCCCAAACTAGTAAACCTTATTAGCACTCACAAATTTGCACGTGATAATTCTTGTTCTCTTGAGTTTGATCCTTTTAGCTTCTTTGTGAAGGACCTGACCACCAGTTCGGCGACATGGCCAGTTCGTCCTTCCGATTTGGCCCAAAACGATTAGTGCCTTTCGATTTGGATTTGGCCCAAACTGACGGCGCAATGTTTTAAAAATTAATATATTACGCACTTTATTAGTAAATTTCAGAAAAAGAATAAACTTTAAAAAATCGTTGTTTCCATCCCATGAACCACACGACCAGATTCTAGACTTCGGTTGCCGCTAGTGGTACAAGTAATAGAGTCACTTGTAAGCTACATATGAATGAAAGAAGCGGTGTAATCGTGATGAGGGCATGTGATGTATTAAGTAGGAATTGTCCTTCCCCTCTTTCACTCACTACAACTGACCATTACAGTGAATGCATCGACTTCATACAATAGATAAATTTGCAAAATTGAATAAATCATCTGATATAAAAGCTCACAAAATAGATGTTACTGGATTCCAAATATATAGATAATGGTACATAACTTAGTGTCTCAACTTATCAAAGGCAGAATAATCTAACAGAACAATCAGATGACTACATAACGAGATGAATTACATCAAACAATATTATTTCTAGGCGCTTGTTCATTCTTCATAAACCTTAAACAAAGGAACAATACCCGAAGTAGGACAAAGACTCCATAAAGAGATGGTATTCCACTTGTTTCTCTCCTGGCCATGCTATGCAGGTTGTCCAATAATTTGGTTGAGATGGTGTTCCACCTGCTTCATATCTAGTCGTTCTTCTGGTTTTGGTTTCACACATTTCACAACAATTCCACTCACCATTTCCAGGAGATCAATATCCATCTTGCTTGTGATATCCTTGTCGAAAAGCTCCCTTGCTCTTTTTTCAAGACTAGCTTGAACAAAGTTCGCAACGTAGCTCCTATTTTCATCATATGTTGCACGTCTTCTTGTAATTAACTCTATGAGAACAATTCCAAAGCTGTAGACATCACTTTTTTGTGTAACGGTTCCATTACCCATGTATTCGGGATCTATATAAGCCATATCCCCAGTGACCCAATCAGCCTTCTCAGCTTTTCCTCTTACGAGCAACTTTGATGTCCCAAAGTCTGCAACTTTTGGGGTGAAATCTTCGTCAAGAAGAATATTTGCTGATTTAACATCACCATGACGGATGGTATTCTCCACAGCTGAATGCATGTATGTTAAGCCTTCAGCTGAACCAAGAGCAATCTTTAGGCGTGTATCCACTGGAATATACTTGTCCCTGTTTTTGAAAAGAATATCGTACAAACTCCCTTTCACTATAAACTCGTACACCAACAAGGGAACTTCCACCTCTAAGCAACAACCTAGGAGAAGCACAATGTTCTTGTGCCTCATTCTAGATTGGATTTTAACCTCATCAATGAATTCCTTTCTCATGTCCTTGTCAACTTTGATGGATTTCTTTACCGCCACTTCTTGTTTGTCTATAGTACCCTTGTAAACCTTACCAAAGTGGCCCTCTCCAATGACATGCTTATAGTTATTTGTTATCTTCTTCAGCTTTGTCCTTGTATAAATCCTTATATTCTTTACACCTTCTAGTACTTGACCACCATTTTGGTTATACAACCTTTTAACTCTTAGGAGTTGATGTGTTGTAACCATGATTACAACTACAACAATCAAGGCTGCAATGCCTGCAAAAAACCAAGGCCGAGACAACTTTAGTTAAAGTGTGATGGCTTTGTGTACAATAACCACCTACAATTAATAACATAAAAAATGTTCTTAAAGTAAAAGAATAACATGAGGATAAAACTGCAAAGCTATTTCCATGTAATCACTTCAATAAGAGAGCAAATAAAGAACTACGATTTTTCCAAACAGTAAGCAAACTGAACTTCCCTTTTTCCTCCTTTGAGGGCATTAGTAAACGCTACTTTTTTGAAGTAGTACAAGGACTTCATCACTAAAAGTTCCTTTTTTTGAAATTGAGGCATAGCCCCAGCATCTGCATCATTCTATCTGCATCAGAATGATGCACACAACCATTTTTTTTGCATAGTTTTAAATTTTAAAGGTATCTATTACAACTCAATGGTATCTCAAAGTTGCTACATGAATCAACCAAGAAAAAATAGATAGCGCAGAGAAACAAGAACACGCAAATCGCAAATAGATAGTCAAACATTTACAAAATATGAATACTCACTACTCTAAAACATGTAGCGATTGGATGTAGCATTTACTGATATGGTGATTATTCCAGCCGTTCAAACCGAAACAAATCCAAATCCTAGTATTGGATGTTTTTATAACTTTTGATTCAAAGTTTGTAAAATAACCAACATTTTGACATTTGTACTTAAAAGTTGCTTGACATAAAGATTGAACAAAACCATAAATGGATCAATAGAGTTGTGGTAGGAAGATCCAATTCAACAATTTGAAGCTTAAGGCAGTCGTTCTGCCGTCCGATTATAGAATATAATGTTTAATTACAGAATTTTGTTCCAAGTTTTACGGCTAGGAAAAAGGCCAACTAGTTTCCGAAACCTACATCTCCAGGATCTTGCGTGTAATTCAACAATACCATACTGGATCTACGTATTTTTCTAATCAATCTTGTTGTACATATATGGGGCATTGATAACCAAACACTTTTGTACATTAGTGTAGTCATATTTCTACGTTGACCGTACTTGTTCCAAAATAACATCTACATAAGCTTCTTCTTACCGTATCTCTTGTAATGAAGCCTGGCGTTTTTTCTCGGTACTAAATACTTGTGTAAATAATAAGCAGAGTGGAAAGCGGGAACTCCCCGCCCTAGTTCATCAAAAAAAATAAGCAGAGTGGAGAATACGGGGACTCCGAGGAATTGGCACTAAATCATGATAACAAAAAAATTATAACGAGCCCATCTAATTAGACTTTTGTGCCTAATCTGCACACAGCGGGGTGGGGCCTAATCTGCACAACAAAAGGAGGAAATGAGGGGTTCTGCCATCGGAAGGGAATGGCAAACTGGCAATCATTGAAAGAACTTCCACATGGCTGAGAGAATCAAATTATGGTTCTCACTAGGTCGCTCATACATTTGGAAGTGTAAAATCATGATATTTGTGAGGGAAATCATTGTAAGATGTGGTTGAATCAATAGTTGCTAACTACTTGAGAATGATTACTGACAGAAAATTTATTTCAGAAAGTAATCATCAGATGCTTCATGGTCGCACTGATTTTTTTTTCAACAATAGAAGTATTTACCTACAATGATAACATGTAGTAATTGATATTACTAGATTCATCATGAGTACACTTTCACAGTGTGCATTTTTTCTACTTGTCATAAGAAGTGATGGTGAAGGAGTAACTCGGCGACCATGTCAACATCCAAAACAGCCTTAAATTTACCATCGGATGAGTTTTTTTAAAAAAAATTAGATGGATAAGTTTTGTACTTACCCACAGTGATCTTTGCCGGCAAGGGGAATCTCTCTGTGCAAGGTCCTTGTTTGCCGTCCCCTCTCAGCCCGGAATTGCATGGACAGTCATAACCTCCGAGCCTGTTCTTGCATGTCGAGCCTCTGGAGCAATTATTCAGATTTGGGAGCGTGCACTCGTCGACATCTGAAAGCAAGAGGGAACAGATGATTGCAATACTTGGCACGCATATTTATGGGGATGAAGGTATAATGTATAGTGTACACACCTTGGCATCCATTGGCGATGTATGGGTTGCCACCGTAGAACTCGAGGCACTTGCAGACATAGCCCCTGCCGCCAGCTGCGTCGGCACAGGAGCTGTTGCCGCTGGCACACGCGCCATCGGCCAGGCATGGACCGTCCCCGATGGCGAAATCGAGTACGACGGGGACCCCGGCGGGAAACCGGTTGGGCAGCACGTCGTAGCCGACCAGGTCCACCGTGGAGAAGTTGTACCACGACTTCTCGACGACCATTCCGTAGGAGCACGGGTTCGTCTGCCACTGAGGGGTGCTCTTGGGTTTCATGTACACACCAAAGGATGCGACGTTGGTCGCCTGCTGGGGCAAGGTGGCTTGGCAGCAGCCGCCCCCCGCGCACGTCCCGTTGGTCGCGAACTCCGTGTCACCGTTGAGGTTGGAGGTGCAGGTGAGTTCGTAGTCCTGCCCCGTCGTGTTGCCCCTGAGGGTGGTCGACAGGCTAGGCTCGACGTTGGAGCCGACGCCGACGACCACGTTGCGCTCCCCTGACAGGCGGAACGGCCCCTCCTCCTCCGACTGTATGATTTGGAACTTGATCACCGCGTCGACGCCGTTTATGCTGCACACGGACGACACGGCGTCGTACACCCGCGCCTGGCTCTCCGCGGTTGATATGTTGAAGAGCTCCACCTGGAGTTCGTCGCTGATGGTGGGCGGCGACGAAACAGGGTCACCACCAGCGGCATCCACCCTGTAGTGGTCCTCCACGGTCTTCCTCCAAATCATCCTGGATGCAAGGAAGGCGCGAGGGGGGTAGAAGGCATCGTTGCAGGTGATTTGGAAGCCCTCCTGTAGGAAACATCCGGGCGTCATGCCGAATGGGAACGGGATGCTAATGTTGCCGCACTTGTCCGGGCAGCCAGCAAGTGTGATCGGCTCGGCAGCGAACGGAATGATACCATGGCCAGCAAGGAGCACCACAAGGATGGCTCGCAGTAGCTGAGCTTGGGAATGGAGCTGCGAGGTCGTGGCCATGGCGGTTCTCTAATCTTTTGCTAACTAGCTACTGTAAGCGTTCCAGTGAACGTTGCAGGAAGCGATGCCCTTTTGTGTCGGGTTCGCGTCCTAGTTATATAGGGAGTTAAATGCACCTACGGTCCCTGTACTTGTCCGCGTGGCTCGATTTAGTCCTGGAACTTGTATTTTGCAGAATCGTTGCACTGATGTTGCTAAATTGACTCGATTTAGTCCTAAACGAGAGCAGCACACGAAATTGAGGTGACGTGGACAACGGGGCAACGCGCAGGAGGCCAGCGTGTCCGGAATTTTGCAAATCGGCCATCCCGCATCTGCCAGCGTGTCCGTTTGCAATTCGGCCCTTCCGCACCTGTCTCTATGTACTAGTTGCGTCCTGGCCTCCTGGGCTCCCAGTTGCGCCGCTCTGTTTTTTTGGGGGGAAAAGGGAGACGGAGAGCTCGACGCAGACACCGGCGATCGGCGACGGTGGTGACGAGGACGAGGAGCGACGCCGGCGAGGAGGGAGGAGGCCGTCCTCGCGACACCGGCGGCGGCCGCGCGGCAATGGCGCCCATCCGGCGCGCTGAAGGGGAGCCGCCGCCGTATTTCGGTAAGCCTCACCTCGAACTGTCCGCAGCAGTTTAGTTTCGAAAAAAATCAGCCTTTTGATGGTTTTGCTCACTAGATTCGTGTAGTTGTGTGTTTCTGAGTTCAGTTGGTTGGTTATGAACAAATAAAGTTAGGGTTTTTGGCACCGATTAATTTAGGGTTTATGCTTGTTTGATTTAGGTGAAGATAGCAGTATATTCACTATTATGCTGCACCATGGGGGATTTTTTGTTGGGAATGGAGCGAATCAGACATATGTGGATGGAAAAGCTGCTTGGTTCGACAATTGTGATGTTGAATCTCTGTCACTTGCTATGCTAAATGACATTGTTGAAGATCTTGGGTATGAAGCTGCTGGCAGGGTTCAGTTGTACTGGTGTTTGCCCGGTAAGATGGTAGGTGACAGTGGTGCTCTTCGGTTAATCTGGCTGGAGGACGACATTGCAGATATTGCAGGCAGAGTTTTAACTGGGAACAAGTTCTTGGTGGTGTATATTGACCATGATCAGACTATGGGTGCATTCGATCTTGATGATGTAGCTGCATATGCAGCTGCAGAGCTTCCACCAGTGTACCACAGTCCACACAAGGTTTACAATGTCCCAATTGCAGTTGAAGGTGGTCCAGTCAGAAGGTCAAGCAGAGCCACACGCCCAATTGAAGTTGGTGATGACAGTAGTGGTGCTGAATCAGATATTGAAGATGAAAATTATGTCCCAGAGATAGTTGACAGTGATTACGACATCTCTGAAGATGATGATGATTTGCTAGAGGACCAGCTGATGGAAGAATGCAAGAAGACATGTAACTTTGTGGAAAAGGATATGAAGGAGAAGGGCAAGCAATTGGCAGAAGATTCAGATCAGGAGAAGCAGTTCAAAGCACCTGATTCAGATGATGAAGATGTGGACTACAATTTCCATGCATTTGGTGAAGAAGACATGACAGACCCCACTTTCAGAATTGGACAGACTTTTGGTAGTGTTGAAATTCTCAGGGCTGCCATCAAGGAGTACAGCTGCAAGAATAGAAGGTTAATTAGCATGCCCAAAAATGACAAGACAAGAATTCATGCTATTTGTGAAGGATGTAAACCACCCAAGAAATGTTCATGGTCTCTTTGGGCTTCATATGACTGCAGATCCAAGTGCATACTAGTGAAAAAATTCACAGGAGAGCATACATGCTCAAAGAAGTGGAAAGTGAAAGCCTTCACTTCTACTTTTCTCTGCAACAAGTACATTGAAGCATTCAGAGCTGATGACAAGATGAAATTGAGCAATTTTTAACTGTCAAGCTTTTTCCTCATTCTTACTTGAAGATTGTGTGATTGACATATTTATTGAATTCTGGCTAGGATAAGAATGTGTTCGAGCCTACCAGAATGCCAGCCAATAGTATGATTGCAAGTTTGATTGAAGAGGTACTATTTGCTAACTAAACACACAAACTGTCTGACTGACATTCTGGATTTAACTGTGATATCTAACTATTTATGCAGAGAAACCAGTCTCAGCAGTCACAAACTGCGCAAACTCAGCCTCCACTCCAGAGTGTGAGTTCATTGCAAGCCAAGTCACATCTCAAAGGCCAATGCCACCTTCACAAGCACAAGTTGCTGAAGCTGCTAGGATTGCTAAGAGGAAAGAGGCAGCAGAAAAGAAGGA
Organism: Poa pratensis; assembly: GCA_947311845.1. Lineage (NCBI taxonomy): Eukaryota > Viridiplantae > Streptophyta > Magnoliopsida > Poales > Poaceae > Poa > Poa pratensis. The sequence continues at coordinate 95,611,081 of CAMZMU010000107.1, forward strand.
AGCTAATGAACTAATGAAGCTCCAAATTGCAGAGAAGAAAGCCCAGGAAGCTGCGGCTAGAAAGCAAGCATTGGCAGAGAAGAAAGCACAAGAAGCTGAAGCTAGAAAGGTTGCCTTAGCAGAAAAGAGGGCTGTAGAAGCTGAAGCTAGAAAGGTTGCCTTGGCAGAAAAGAGGGCCCAGGCTGATGAAGCTAGGAAGCATGCACAAGAGGCAAAGAGGATTGAACTTGCTCAGAAGAAAGCTCAGCAAACTGAAGCTAAGAAGCTTGCCCTGGCAGAGAAGAGGGCTCAAGCAGATGAAGCTAGGAGCAAGGCACCAGCAAAGAAGAAGAAAGTCTGCATGTTTGATGAACTGAGAGGTCCATCCAACTGAAGCAACGATTAAGCTATGAAAACTGATGTTATTTTGGTGGTACATGTCTTATTTGTGTTCTGGGTTGTAAAACTAATGCTATTTTCATGTTAGAGTACTTTAGCTCCAGTTTGTGTCCTGGGAGTAAAACAGACATGTTCTAGCAGTGCACTATTATGCTCCAGTTTCAGTTCTGCAATTATATGCTCCAGTTTCAGTACCAATTATTTGTTTGATTTGATTCCAGTGTGAATTGTCGACATGTCTGAGACTAGTCGACGACATGTCTGAGACTAGTCGTTGACGATTACTCGTCGACTAGTACTCGACGAGTACTAGTACTCGACGACTACTAGTCGACGACAACTAGACGACTAGTCGTCGACTTGTCGACAACTAGTCGACAATTCGAGTGTTGCAACCAAAAGGCCTCAAAATTAGGGATCTTTCAACTGGTTCAAAATAGAACACATATTTCATTAACAACATCACAGGTTCAAGTTATACTTTGTACATTTCAAACGCACAGCTCATTTCCATTAATGCCCAACACATAGGCTAATGACTACAACCAACAACAGTAGCACTAAAACAACACAAACTAATTTAAGTAACACTACAATGTCCTTCCCCACATCTAACAGAGCTACCAGTAGCATTGAAATCTGGCCTTCATCTGGATTTTCTTGAAACCTCTGTGTTCAGTGACTTGTCTCTCCTTCAACTTCATCCTCTCTTGTGCAAAATTCAATTTACATTGTTGCTTAAACTTCAAATCCTGATTCAGAGGAGGCAATATGTCGTGTTCCACTAGATAATCTTCATACACATCAGACCATTTCCAGAAATCGCAATTGAAACCAGCTCTCTAAATCACAGAAGAAAACAGAAAATCAGAGATGTTTCCAGATTGCAGTTGCATCAATTAACCACAACACAATTCTGACCTGGTAATTAGGACACTTGAAGAACTCCCTGCCCTGATTGTCGTTGACGTTGGTCATTGTGGTGTAAATCTCCACCGGGACATGCTTGCAACGATTGCAATCGACGATGGGGAGCTCCCTGGTGGGAACGCGGTACCACTTTGAACTCGAGCTTGAGCAGCGAGAGCCGCTACCCATGGCGCTTCAGCTTCAGCAGCGATGGAATGGAGAGAGTGGGATTTGGAGCGGCGGCAGGCACGAACTGGGGTTAGGGCTCCTGCTTGGATTGGGGAATGGAAGAGCTTTGATTTATTTCGGACAACAAATGCAGCTATATATGACATGAGGGGGTTATCGCAAATAGCACGAGAAGTGGCCTTATGTTTGATCAGAACATGTGCGGAAGGACCAATATGCAAAATTAGGTGCCAGCTGCTCTCCGACAGGTGGGACTGTGTCCACATGGCTGTCCACGTGTGCAGCGATTTGCTAGGCAAAGCACGATCGGACTAAATCGAGTCAATTCAGCAACATCAGTGCAACGATTCTGCAAAATACAAGTACGAGGACTAAATCGAACCACGTGGACAAGTACAGGGACTGTAGGTGCATTTAACTCTTATATAGGGCTAGGAAGATTACATTACTGAGCAGTATTGCAGTAAGACAGCTATCCAATGCAATGCAGCATCTACGCGATAAAGGGTTGCCAATATATTACTACTCGTCTTAATGCACTCATAAGCGGAAATCTACTTTGGGTTATACGAGCATCTACTCCAACTACTCAAAAAATGCATTTGAAAATGTGAGGATGCACAGAAACAGGGTCGCCATATTCAAATGTCAAGGCCTAATCCACGGCACAGATACAAATATGAGGCTTAAAACCATAAAAAGGTGATAAACTAAAAAATAAACTGTTTTAAACTTTAATCAGAATTATTGGCATCATCTTCAGAATAATTAGAAGAGCCACTAGATTGCCTGCCGTCATCATCACCTAACATTATTTTCAGACTTTTTGTTAGCGTAGCCACAACGTTAACATGTTTAGTATGGTTTGGCGCAAATAAAACGCAAATACCGTTGTAGTGTTAACTTTAGGTCAAATATAGCGTAGCCTCTCCAAATAAGTTGTATCATGCATTAACTGCGAAATAGCGCGCTATTTTTCGTTGCTCTATACTAGTATCCCGTATATGACATTCAGGAGCTGTGTACTAATATTAGGGACCTTAGCACGAGTAACGAGTTGGAGCATCTCGAGGGCCTCCAAATAACCCTCAAAGCCCTAATGGGTCTGGAAGCTAAAAATCGCCACCAGCGGCACCCCTAAAGGGTCACTCCGAGCGATTTTGTATCCGGCACCACGAGAGGGCCTCCAAATTTGGAGATCCTCTAGGGGTGCCGGACATGGGGAGGACATGGCCCAGACAGGTGTGGCCCGCCCGTCATACGCACAACCCCGCACAACCGTTATTAATCGCGCCGTGCATGAGGCCGGTGTGGCCGCGTTAAGCGCGCGCAGTCGTCGGTTGTTTCCAACATGACGCGATTGGACGCCGGTGCGCCTGCTCCCACGCAAGCCATTAACGGCGGCCAAACGACGCGACGGCTCCCCAGGCGGCCAGGCCACGCCGCCGGCGTTACGGATTCCCCACACGTCGCATTTACGCTGGCCACACCGCCCATCGCCACATTAAAAGCCGGCGTCGTGGCCGTGCTTATCCACCCCGCCCTCCTGTCCACCTTCTCGCCCTCCTCTCCAACTCATGCCCTCCTCTCCACCTCCCGCGATTCATGCTGTTCAGCGGTCGCTCCATTCTGAGTGAGGACGTCTGGGAGCTGCACCGGTACGGGCTCCTCGCGTCACACGAATGTCGGCTGCCCAAGTGATACATCTCAAACGTATCTATAATTTCTGATGTTTCATGCTTGCTTTATATATCAACGTCACATGTTTTATATGCATTATATATCATTTTTATGCATTTTCTGGGACTAACCTATTAACAAGATGTCACAGTGCCAGCTCCTGTTTTCTGTTGTTTTTTGTTTCAGAAAAGTTGTTCTGCAAATATCCTCGGAATTGGACGAAACAAATTGCCACGTTCCTATTTTTCCGACACGTTCACGAAGTCCGAAGGAGAGACGAAGGGGGGCACCGAGGCGCCGTCCCCACCCCATGGCGCGGGTGGGCCCACTGGCGCGCCGCCATGTGGGGAGCGAGCCTCGGGCCTCCACCGACATCGCCCCTTCGCCTATTTATTCCCCCCGAGGCGAAAACCCTAAAAAAGAGTGATATTCCAGAAGAACTCCCGGAGCGCCGCCGCCATCGCACCTAGTTTCGGGGGTCAGAAGTTCGTGCTCCGACATCCTGCCGGGACGGGGATTGACCCCCGGAGCCTTCTCCATCGACGCCACCACCTCCATCATGCTCCGTGAGTAATTCCCCCATGGACTACGGGTTCTAGCTGTAGCTAGTTGGCACTCTCTCTCCCATGTACTTCAATACAATGATCTCATGAGCTGCCTTACATGATTGAGATCCATCTGATGTAATCGGTGTTGTGTTTGTTGGGATCCGATGAATTGTTACATCATGATCAGTCTATCTATAAGTTTGTGAAGTTATTGTTGCTGCAATCTTGTTGTGTTTAATGCTTGTCACTAGCGCACGAGTGGCATGATCTTAGATTTAAGATCTATAATTATTGCTTAGATTGTATCTACAAGTTGTTTGCACATGTCTCTGTCCGGAACCCGAGGCCCCAGAGTGACAGCAACTGGGATAACTGGAGGGGATGGTTTAGATATGAGGATCACATGTTTTCACTAAGTGCTAATGCTTTGCTCCGGTGCTCTATTAAAATGAGTACCTTAATTATCAGTAGATTCCCTTGAGCCCCCGCTGCAAACGGGCTGATAGGACAAAAGATGCTGTGCAAGTTTCTCATTGCGAGCACGTATGACTATATATGGAAAACATGCCTACGTATGATTAATAGACTAGATGTTCTGTCTTAATGCTATTTCAGTTCTATCAATTGCCCAACTGTAATTTGTTCACCCAACACTTGTTATTGGAGAGTTACCACTAGTGTAGATAGCTGAGAACCCCGGTCCTTCTGTCATCATCAAATACTCATTCGGTCCTATATGCCATTAGAAGTAGTATCAACTATTTTCTGGTGCCATCGCCTCTGTGTTACTGCTACTGCTGCTGTGTTACTATTACTATTGCTCTCATATTACTGCTTCTTTCACATCACCCCTGTTACTAGTGCTTTTCCAGGTGCAGCTGAATTGACAACTCCGCTGTTAAGGCTTATAAGTATTCTTTGTCTCCCCTTATGACGAATCAATAAATTTGGGTTTTACTTACCTCGAAAACTGTTGCGATCCCCTATACTTGTGGGTTATCACCAAGCACTGGTCCATCTCGGCCGGGTGGCCTCCCCGTGCCACCGTTGCATGAGACAGACGAGCAGATGAGGCGATTCATCGCTCGACGGCGCAACTGGATGACGCTGGCGGAGCGGCATCTCCCGAGAACGACGACGGCGAGGCCAACTGGGGTTGCTGGATGGAGCGCTTCGAGCGCGAGCGGGCGGCGGCCATCGCCACCAACGACGGCCCCAGATCGACGGTCGCCACAAAGAATGGTGGGGAGCAACCGGCCACACGGTTGCCTCCGCCATCGAAGCTGCGCGCCGCCACGTTGCCACGGGCAGCGCAATCCCCTTCCGCCTCCTCCGTCGGTGCCGCGCTTCCCTCTGCACCCCGTGCAGCGCCAGGTGGTGAAGGTGGAGCGCCGCTCACCGCCGCACATGGCGGTGGCGACATTACCATCCGCGAACGCCGCCGGCGTTCGCCACCACGCCCGCGCGGGCGCCTCTTCCTCCGTCGCCCCAGGGCACATGCAATGCCGGTTGAGTTCATCCCCCACGGCTACGACGTGCTGTCCGAGATGCGGAACGAGCATGACGGTGACAGCCCAGGCTTCTTGGCGGCGCTCTCCGAACCGGCGCTTGACATCGAGCAGGACTCGCCGGGCCTCTTGGCGACCCTGGCGATGACAACCTCCTCCTCCTCCTCCGGCGGCCCCTTCACCAGCCGTGCACCGGGCAACGACGGCGCGTTCTCCAGCCACACGCCGCGCCAAGGAGCCTCCTCCAGCCGTGTCACGTCTTTCATGCCAGTGGTCAATGTCGAGGACGACAGCGACGATAGTAGCTTCTAGGACGGCGACTGCTAGGGCTAGGGCGCTGTTTTGTCAAATTTCATTTAATTTTTTTGTAATCTATAAAAATATGAATGAAATTTGAATCATTTAATTTTTTGGAGTGAATTTGAACGCTCGTAAGGTGTTCGTTCATTTGCTCGCGTTTGGTGTGGACCTTTGAGGTGCGCCACTGTGTGCGGCCTACAAAATGTCGGCGGACACATGTCCGGCACCTTTGATTGGATCTTCATTGAGAGGTGCCAGACACATTAATGGAGGTACCGGTGAAAATGCCCTTGCAGCTACGGATCCAGCTGATCTTCATCGCCAAGTTTAGTATTACCACATAAGCACTGCCCGGGGAAATATACCCCACAAACATGCGTCATGCATGCATGACGTCGTGCTGCTCGCGTCATTTCTATACGTCTGCTGCATGGTTAAATGCTGCACGCGTCGAAATAAATGAAATTTGGACTAGGTGAGTCACTCCACTACTCTAGCTACTGGCTCACTGGCGGTGCAGGGGTACGGTCGAGTTGGTGCGAGGAAATTGAAGATGATGAGGTGCACTGAACATCTCATAAAATTCATGCATCCGCTTGACTTGGACTTAGGTTGGTCATAGTGTATATACTCCCTCAGTCACTAAATAAATGTAATTTTAATTTGGTTCTAAGTCATGCATTTTAAAGTTTTTCTAAGAAATTGTTTATAAGTTTCAACAAACTTAAAAAATAAAATTTCATAATATAGTAACTTAATAAGCTTGACTTAGAACAAAATTGTAAGACTAGTCATAGTGAGAAGTAATATTGAGTGGTAAAATACTTATGTTATTATTTATTGTTATTATCTCTATGGTGGGTAGTACTCATTTTGTCTTGGGTGTGTGATGTTCCGGTAACTAGTTACTCCGTATGTTACTCCAACCTCATTTTTCCTCATTAATTACTTACCACATCATCTTTTTAGCCTACGTGACATTGAAATTACTAGTAATAATCCTCTCACTATAGCTAGTCTAAGTACAGCCATGGAAGGAGTAGGTGTGATAAATATACTCCAAAAGGTGTGGACCTTTGAGGTGCGCCACTGTGTGGACCTTTGAGGAGTACTTTGTAAGGCTTGAGGGAGACAAGGAGGTTAATTAGTACCTCGCATTAATTACTGTATGCACGAGTAATTTCACGTTTGAGGACTGAGAGAAAAAAGAGACATGCATTGGAGACAAAGATAAAAGGCACCGGAATTGTAGACAATAAATGAGAGAGTAACGTTTCAAAAAAATAAATGAGAGAGTACAAAAAATCATAAAGATTACAAATAGGAAGGAAAAAATTCTATAGCTAATATTCCTCTTGATCTTCTATCCTTCGATGACATGCAACTAAATCAAAAACACAAGAAATGTTTTGGTTATGATGAAAAAATCCGAGAACTAATCTTCATCTTGATCAGTTATGGAAATCATTTTTGTTGCTAGAGGGGAAGACATTTTCTTAAGGAAACATAAGGGATATTTGGATTCCTACAAAGTAGGATCTCGAACACTAGTGTTACGCCTTGAGGTGGCCTCCAATCACTCACAATTTTTTTTTGGAGAAAATTCGACAACCTAGAAACTTCTAGGCGACGTAACACGCATAGGGTTTCCCAACAAACTAAATAGTAACAAGCAACTTCATGAACTCAAGTGGGAATCACTTTTGCCTCGGTGCAAATAGCACATAGTTTGCAACTTTGAAAATAAAAATAGTCCTTTGAAAATAACCTAACCAGAACAATAACAATCAATTAATCAAAACAATAAAAATAATCTAAACAAGACATATAAAAGATAAAAATTAACTAGAGAAACCCTTATTCACCGGCACTACGATCAGTCGTACAACGTTTTATACGTTCTATTGTTGGAGACATGCTCTAGAGACAATAATAATTTAGTTATTATTTATCTCCAAATTTATTATTAAATGTTTATATCTTTATCCTATAACTGTATTGGGCACCTGAATAGCAAATACAACGTGTTCAAGAGGAAAACCTCAAATACAGGTGTAGAGATACGAACAAGTAAAAGCGTTTCTAGTCTTGTCTCTAAAACTAGCATATTTTGTTGTTTGATGATCATGTTTTCTTGATCATGGACTTTGTATTAGTCATACAACTATATGAGTTTATTATCGGAATGATAATAGTACTGAACCGGCCCATTGTATGATCTTGCTAAGAGAATAATCGCCAACGATGAAGGTATCCATTGATCATATGTTTCCCATTAGTTGTATTTCTTTGCTATTAGAATATCTTGTGACCGCTTATTTGACACTCATGATTTGATTGTCATCTAACGTCCAGTCGTAGGGGACCATAAAGGTGGCTTTTGGGCGTGAACTAGAATAATGTATCAGAACAGAGATTATTCAAGAATAGCACCTACTCCTCCAGACGATGGAGAGATACATTCTCTAGGCCATCTCAGTATAATTATTGTCACCCAATCGTCTGGCCAGACATAGCGTGATGAATTCTTGGGTTGCAAAACATACAAGATATATTTCGCCCAGGAGGAATGACATGAAGGGGGTATCTTTTATCCTAAGTGATCATCAAGCAAAATTTCAACCACTACTTACCCCTCGAAAAACTTTCAGCGGATATGACCTCTCTAAAAAAATCATGTTGGTGTCCTTAAAATCCGAGAGGCTCTCACATTTTCATAAAATGACATTCACTTTGCCTTATCGGAGACTCCAAATGCAAAATGAACCATTTGATTTGGAGAGAGGACAAATGGCTCCCGAGCTACAGGGAGTTCATTAAAAAAAATGAAAATGTCATTTTTCTTAATGAAAATGTCATTTTTAGAGAAAAATCCTAGATGTAGATAATAATATGATCTACAAGTGTGCGAATTTCTAAATCGGAATCTATTGTATCGTAATGGGTGGATCTGGGTGGTGAAATGTACACAGTTTAAAAAACTTGAAATTTCTCCGATTTGTGCTATTTGTCTAGCCCAAAATACAATGAATTTGGAATTCAAATTTTACATGCTTGTAGATCTCGACATTATCTAAATATGAGGATTTTTTCTCGATTTTTAAACTTGAAAGTGTCGATTTCATTTTTTTTTTCTTCAAAAAACGAGCTCCTTATAGCTCGGGAGCCAGTTGCAGACTCCGATTTGATATGACGTTTTTGTAATACTAGAGTCCCTAATTTTCTCCACGTCATTTGAGAATATCACAATATGCCATTCGCATTGGCGATTCTGACAATTTCAGTGGCTCTGAGAATTGAGATTGCAAAAACGCGATACCAAATACGGAGTAACTTATTTCAAATGACTTAGCCGTTGTTTCATTTCATAGTTGTAGTAGATAGGCAAAAGTGAATAGCGTTTTCTGATATTCTCATAGTATCTCATATTTTCAGGACACTTTTTCGTGGCGTTTTATAGGAAGACTCCGATCTAGCTAAGAGTTTTACTTAAGGGACAAGGATACTCGAAGGAAACAGTGGAACCGAGGACAGAGTGAAGACAAGGTAAAAACGCTTGCGCCACACCGAAGCTTTGCGTCCCACGAGACAACAGCGCCACTCTTCCGCCATACAACAGACGTCGATCGATACATCGATCAATCGCAATTTCAGCTAGCTAGGTCGGTCGTCAAAGTCGAACTCCGGCCAGCATGTTCTGCCTGCTCGTGTCTCCCGACCCGCTCCGCCGCGCGCTGCTGCTCTCCGAATCCGACTCCGAGCAGCCGAACCCAGCAAGCCCTACGGCGGTGATCGATGGTGGCGCCTCTCCGGCCACGCCGCCGGCCGTTTCCCACCACGTGGCAGTGGACATCCCCGGTGAAGATGGAGAAGACAGCACTGGCGGCGACGGCGAGGATCCGGACGCCGAAGAGTTGGAGACGACAAAGCACATAAGCCCCTTGCGCAGGGCGCTCGCGAGGGCCGTGTTCGTCGCGTACACGGTGTTCGCGGCGCTAGTGACGAGGCGTTCACGCGGAGCAGCAGCTTCCTCCTGGCGCTGCTGGTGGTGGTGCTAGTGGCTCTCACCGTCCTGTCGCTCTTCATGGCCACGCTGTGCGTCTACGAAGACGAGGACCGGGAGAGGGAGAGGGAGGAGGCAGAGCAGGGCCTCGACGGCTAATTCGAAAGATGATTAGATGTAAATTAGGCAATTTGTTACTTCGGAGTACGTAGTAAGGTAGATGCCATATCTAACAATAGGTTGCAAGTGTAAATTTGTACGAAAAAGTTTCTATCCGGAGGTCACAACCACATCGATGTATGCTCTGTTCTTTGCCTGTCGAATACCTTAATTTGATAAGGCTACCCTTAATTAGTTGCTCCCTAATGATAGTATTTACATATGTGAGACCTGCGCATATCATTTGCTCCATGCAAACGAGGTCAGAATCACAAGTTGGCCCTCGTGCTGCCGACCCTGGAGCGACTCCGAGACGGAGGAGGACGGCGGCGGCGAAACAGACGCGCGCCGGACTACGGAAGCTACGACAGGTGCGGCGCGGCCCTCGTCGAAGACGTCCTCGTCCCGGGGTCGGAAGGGCAATGCCGCCACGGCGGAGCCCGTGTAAAGCCGGCGCACTGCACGCGCAATGCTTGTTACGCGGCGGCAGGGCTCGTCGCCGTCGGTTGCCTCTGCGCGTACCTGTCCTGGCGGTGCCGCACGGGGAAACACTAGGCTTTACTATCTCTCCTATGTGGTACTAATAAATTAAATTTCCTCCACATTCTGTTCTGAAGGTTTCTTTGTACAAACCTATCTGAGCCTAGAATAAACAGAGCCACGGGATAACGAATAGACTATTGCAGCTCTGTATCTGTATCCAAACTTCTCTCAGCTGGGTGTGTTCTTGCTTCTGAAGGCACTACCTCTCTTGCATTTCTGTCCATCTCGCCCAAGGTTCTTCTGCAAGCAGCTGTGAGTTATCCCATTTTTATCTGTATCGATGTCTGCCATTCAGGCCAACGGCAAACGTGTGAAAAAACATATGTGAGATCGATCTCAATATATATAATGCTTAGTTTAATGAGCTTCATGCCATTCAGGCCAAGTGACTCATCTGTGAGATATCTGACCCCTATATACTTATGCTATTTTATCCATGTAACTTTCTATAACAGTACACATTTGCCACTTTCTCTATCACTTCGATGGTCTATATGTAATGTTCTGCATCACAAAGCACACGGAAGTCAGTTTCCCAAAAGGACAACATACAAAATGTCATTGTCAGCTATATACCTACTTCTCAATCGCAAACATGATGCATCCGTGTCTTAATTTTGGGTTCACGGATTCATAGGAGCTCATATTACCTATTTTGTATTGATCATATAATATTAGAATTTCAAACAGTGAAAATCGACTTAGACTACAGCCTGAAACCTTCCAAAAGTCAGAAACAAGTGGAACCAAAAATTGCTGTGAGGTGTGTGTTGTTGAACAGGGAACAAAATAAATTACACGGTCTAGCCAGGGTAATTAGAAAATATCACTGTTCTAATATCGGCCGATATATCGGTTACTGGGCTAAGACCGATAAGATAAACGAATACCGCCAGCATTTACCGTTTTGGCCGATATATCTGTTATCGGACCGATATATCGCCGATATTCGCCGATATTCACTGACAAATCGGTGAGTTTTAGCTTATTTTCTTCCTCTTTTTATTTTGGTTGTTTTTTGTAGTCTTGATGCCTTCTATTTGTATAGATGTCTACTTCCGCTACATTTCAGGTTGCTTAACAGGAATACATATGATATGTCTTACGAGTTTTCCATGTTTTCTGACACTCATGATATGAAAATCTAAGATTTTTAAAAAATCTTGCCAAAAATAGTCGACCAATAAAATCGATAAATCAGCCGATAAGCCCATTTATCTCTTAGGCTCGAGACTGGATTTTCTGCGCCGGACTTTTTAGACCCAAACAGAGAAATGGCCAGATATAGTCGTGCCTAACCCCACAGCTTTCACCAAGTCCACTCTCTCTCATGAGTAACTACGATTCCACATATTAGCCACATAGTTCGGTCCAAAAGTGTGGAGTGAGATAGTAATCAAAATATATAGTCGTATTCGTGGAGACCAATCACATATATATCAAAGTAAATTGACACAAAAAGATAAGTAACACGACTCTTTGTTACCATTGATCTCTCTATATAATACACGTGTATAAGTTCTGGTATGAAAATTAAAAAAAAGGGTCTTGGAGAAAAAGGTTACAGATGGAATTACTTCAGACTAATTGACTTGGCTAGAAGAGGAGTCCACATTAGACAAGGAAACAAGATCAAATCTCTACAAGTATATTACTATATAGGTGGTGGAAAGCCCTATACCATATATTTTGAATTTCCCGGAGAAACTAAGACACCTTATATCTAAAATTATACTATCTAGGAACAGAGAAACCGGAAGAGAGGAGGTAGTTGAACAAGGGCCAAATCTAAGGAAAACCCCCACCACAAGAAAGATTTCCAAACACTCCTGACATCGCATATTATATTTGTCTCAATTCTTTGAAAACCCCAATTTCTTTTTTTTTGAAGAAATAACATATAACATACATCTCCTTATGTTGCATGAATTGTCTCATAAAACCTCAATGTAAGAACATTAGAGAGAAAATGGGGCTGAGAATTGCATGAGAGAAAACGAGTATGATTCGCAAAAAGAAAGAGAGAAAACGATTATGGTATTGGATCATCTTGATCGAGATTCATAAATGGGGCGGCAACTCTCTAAATCTCACCTCTCAAGAGATGATGCCGTAATAAGTTCATAAAACAAATCAGCGAAATTTTCACACGACTTATCAACATACTCGTCTCGTTCATCTTCTGCAGCTCATGCGGCCTGGAGAATGGCAGCAAGCCCCGATAATTTCCTTCGCAAAGTTTCAAAGCAAGAATATTCCACGGCTCCTCACCCAAATCTGAACATGCCCGTTGCCCGACTAGAGAGCGCCTAGGTAGAGGCACCGGCCCCAGCGGCGAGCCAGTCCCGCCCGCGCTGCTTTGCCCCCTTCTCCAGTCCCGCGCCTTGTTATGATCTAACTAGTAATCACTCGAATTCAGAAGTAAACTCACAGAAAGAAGCTAAATTCAGAGTTCATCGAGCTTTATTACAGAGGAATGTTTTGGAGTTCGAATTACAGCTCGGAATCAAGAGGAAGCTAAGCAGCCAGGACATGGTGGCGTTGGGGAATAAACCCTAAACCTAGATGACTTCGTCAACGAGGCGATCGCAGCTTATAAATGAAGTGGGCAGTTGCGCGCCAAAGTGCCAGCTGGAAAGCGAGTTCAAACAGCGACCCTCAGGAGCTCCTTGTCCGTTGATTGTCGGATCGACGACTAGCAACGCAACTTAACCCGAAGGGGTAAGCTGCGACGAGAGCCGTTGATCTGACAATGAACGGCTAAAAAGAGTTCCTGAAGAGCTACACTAACTGAATTTACTTCAGTGTTCTTCGACAGCTTCAGAGTTCCTGACAATGCCCCCTTCGCAAGACCAGACTTGCCCTCAAGGCTGGAATCCAGAGAAAATCTTCTGAATGAACGAAGAATCCTCCCAAGTAGCTTGTTCTTGTGGCATATTTTCCCACTTGATGAGCCATTGCACCACAGGAACACTGATGTCACCCTGAACTCGAGGAATGAGTTTTCTTTCCAGCAGCTTTTCTGGTGCTACCATTATAGTTCCATCAGAGTTGATCAGAGGCAAATGAGGTGAAGGAACTGCTTTGGAGCCCAGGTGCTTCTTCAGCTGACTCACATGGAAAGAAGGATGTAATTGGCATCCTTCAGGTAACAGCAGATTGTAAGATACAGCTCCAATTTTCTCAATTATTCTGAAAGGACCATAGTATTTGGGATGCAGCTTCAAGCACCTATGAATGCTGAGAGAAGTGTGCCTGTATGGTTGTAACTTCAAGTATACCATATCTCCAACTGCAAATTCCCTTTCCTTCCTATGTTTATGAGCAAAGAATTTCATTCTTTTCTAAGCTTTTTCCAGATTTGCCTTTATCTGAGCAGAAATACTCTCATTTGTTAGCTGAGGAACCTCTGCATCCAGTGGCAGCAATGTTTCTGCTAACTGTGGTGGGTCTCTACCATATAATGCCTTGAAGGGAGACATATTTAGTGCTGTGTGGAAACAAGTATTATACCACCATTCAGTCAGAGCCAGCCATTTATTCCATTTGGTGGGAATTTGGAATGCCATGCACCTGAGATACTGCTCTAGGCACTGATTTACTCTCTCTGTTTGGCCATCAGTTTGAGGGTGGTAAGATGTACTAAAATGCAGTTTTACACCCATAGATTTTAACAATGACTGCCACAGCTTGCTTGTGAAAATTATGTATCTGTCAGTGACCATCACAGAAGGCAAACCATGCAGCTTAAAGATGTTCTCGTGAAATGCTTTGGCTACTGTGTTCACAGTAATTGGGTGCTTCAGTGGGATGAAGTGAGCATATTTAGTGAATCTGTCCACCACTACCAGAATCATGTCTTTATTATCAGACATAGGCAAGCCTTCAATGAAATCCATGCTAATATGGCACCAAGCCATGTCAGGCACAGGCAATGGCTGTAATAATCCAGGATACTTGCAATGTTCTGGTTTATTCAGCTGATAGACTGGGCAGTTTTTGACAAATTTCACCACAGATTGTTTCATACCTTGCCAGGCAAATAGCAATTTCATTCGTTGGAATGTAGCTCTTTCACCAGAATGTCCACCCAGTTCGGAATCATGCATAGCAGAGAGCAGTTTAAGGCGCAATTCAGTGCTACTGCCAATCACAATTTTATTTTTATATCTGAGCAGACCATGGGAAAATGTATAGTTCAGTACAACATTTGGAGAAATGGCCAGCTGAGATATTAATTCCTTGCATTTCGCATCATCTTTGTAACTGGCAATAACCTCTGTTACCCACACAGGTTTCACAGCCGAAGTAAATAAGGCTTGTACCCGATGCTTTACTCTGGACAGTGCATCAGCCACTCTGTTTTCTTTTCCTTTCTTGTACTCCACCACATAATTGCACCCCAGCAATTTCACCAATAGCTTATGCTGAATTCCTTCAGTTAGTTTTTGTTCCTGAATGTACTTGATGCTTTGTTGGTCAGTTCTTATGATAATAGAAGTAGGTGCAAAGTAATGCTTCCATTTCTTGAGTGCCTCAATGATAGCCATGGTTTCTTTATCATAATTTGACATAGCAGCAGCTTTTGGGCCAAGAGCTTTGCTCAGAAATGCAATAGGTCTGCCCCCTTGCATAAGAACAGCACCAATACCATATCCACAAGCATCAGCCTCCAGAATAAATGTTGAGCTGAAATCAGGGAGTGCCAACACAGGTGCATTTGTCATTTTCTCCTTGAGTACAGAGAAGGCAATTTGTTGTTCTTCACCCCATATAAATCCATCCTTTTTCAGTGCTTGAAATAATGGCCTGCAGATGAGTCCATAGTTCTTGATAAATTTTCTGTAGTATCCAGCCATACCCAGTATCTGCCTCAATTCAGTCAGATTTGTTGGTTGTGGCCATTTCACAATTGCTTCTACTTTTGCTGGATCAGTTGCTACCCCTTGATCACTGATTATATAGCCCAAGTATTCTACCTGTTTCTGAGCCACGTTTGGATAGCTTAGCACATAACTGATTGTTTCTCAGGGCCAGAAATATTTTCCTCAGATGTTCCTTGTGTTCTTGTACAGAGGAACTGTAAATCAGTACATCGTCAAAGAAAACCAAAGCAAATTTTCTGAGAAAAGGAGCTAGCACAGTATTCATAAGCCTTTGGAATGTAGCAGGGGCATTAGTTAACCCAAAGGGCATAACCAAATATTCACAGTGGCCCATGTGGGTGGAGAAAGTTGTTTTATCCACATCCTTTTCACTCATTCTAATCTGGTGGTAGCCACTTCTCAAATCTATCTTAGAGAAAAAATTTGCTCCATGCAATTCATCCAGTAAATCATCAATCACAGGGATAGGGTACTTGTTCTTTATTGTTTGTGCATTCATTTTTCGGAAATCATTCACCACACGCCAAGTAGTGTGTTTCTTTTTCACCATGAGTGGAGGAGAAGAATAAGGACTGCAGCTATCTCTTATCACATTTTTTTGTAGGAATTCCTGGATGATTTTCTCCATAGCATCTTTTTGGTGATGTGGTAATCGATAAGATCTCTGATTTACCACTTTAGCATCAGGCACT
The DNA here is from genome assembly GCA_947311845.1 of Poa pratensis. NCBI lineage: Eukaryota > Viridiplantae > Streptophyta > Magnoliopsida > Poales > Poaceae > Poa > Poa pratensis. Next base: position 95,626,876 of record CAMZMU010000107.1, read on the forward strand.
AATGGAATAGTATGGTCACAACTTATTTTTGGTGGTAAAGTAGTTGGTTCAGCAAATATATCCTTGAATTCCTCTAATAAGGGTGCTATCTCAGCAAGAAGTTTAGGAATATCTGTTGCTTGTTTGTCTTACTGATGCAGCATAATAAAAACACCACCCACAGCTTGCTGTAACAATTTATTCACCTATGTGCTTTGCTTGATTTCACCAGCAGCAGGTAAGCTCTCATCCAGAAATGTGCAAGTATGACCATCAGGTAATGTTAACTTCATTTCCATAGTTTTATAATTTAATTCTACTGGGCTGTAATTATACATCCAGTCAGCTCCCAGAATTAAATCATAGCCATTTAGCTGTAGCAGCCTGAAGTCATTGCATAAGCTCACTCCTTGTATCTCATATTTGCAATTAGTACAAATAAATTATGTGTACAGTGTTTCACCATTTGCCACCTTCACCTTCAGTTTAGCAGCAGGAATTATTTGGCAGGATGCTATGCTGGCAAATTGGGGTGTCATAAATGTGGTGGTACTGCCAATGTCCACCAATGCTGTAGCTATTTTACCATTAACATGTACATTCAGGGTGAAAGTATTTTCTTTGAGTCCAATCCCAATAAGGCATGCATGGAAATAACCAATTCCTACTCAGGAGGTGGTTCAGTTGTTTCAATAATATCTCCTTCTTCTGTTTCAATAATGTACACAGTGTTTGCTTGAGGAGCCGCAGCTGCTTGCAGTGCTTGTACTTGAGCCTTTTGGTTCATTTTACATTTGGGCTTATGAACAGGAAACCATGGTTCCTTGCACCTGTAGCATGTTCTGTTCTGTTTTGCTTCCTCAATGAGTGCAGCCAATGGAGTTAGTGGCATTGAAGGTTCTGCACTGGGCTGCCTTTTTACATAGCTCTGCTGCTGAGTAAAAGGTCCCCTTTTATTCATATTTGCTAACTCCATCCTCCTGGCCATCCACATTGCTGCTTGCATGTCTTTTGGCCTGTGACACTGCAAATGGTTGTTGATATAGTCAGTCAAGCCACTAATGAAGCTGTGGAGAAAATACTCTTCAGTTAAGGCTGGATTATCACGCCTCATGAGGTTCATGCATTGCTCAAACTGCAGAATGTACTGAGAAACCGAGCCTCTTTGTGTTAAGGAGTGAAAGTGCCTGATGCTATCACAAATGGATGCCTCAGCAAACCGTTCACTGACCAATCGACAGAAACGATGCCAGGGCAGATTTCCTGGCAGAATTCCAGTGCTGCGCCACCACTGAATTGCAGCTCCCTTCAGATAAGTTGTTGCTATTTCTTTTCTCTAATCAAGAGGAGTTCTGGCAGCATCAAAATATTGCTCAATTATCTGTATCCATGAATCAGTATCCTCCCCAGAGAATTTAGGGATGTTCATTCTTGCTGGTTTAACAGTGGGAGTAATTCTTCTAGCTTCATTATCCAGAAACTGTGCTCTGTTCCGAGGCAGGTAGTCCCTTCTGTCAGCATCATCCAGAATTTCTGATTTCTGTAGCAACTGCATATCCTGTTGCACTGGCAACTGTGGTGGCTGTTGTGGCAGTGTACCTCTTTGGTTTGGATGTTTGTAAGGAACTCGAGGTGTACCATCAAAATTTACCTCCTTTCCAGCAGCATCATGGAGTGTTGCCTGTCCAATAGGCTTAACAGCCGAGTCATGGTGAACTTATTGGCTGCTTGTGTCACACTTCCTTGAGCTGGTGAGTTTGCTACACCATCTGCACCAGGAACAGAAGGTGTGGCCGCAGGAAGAGCAGATAATAATTTCCCCAAGCTAACCTGAATACTGTCGAAGTTCTCCTGGATGTTGACGAAGTTCTGCTCCACTTTTTCCTGAAAACCTGTGAATTCCTGCTTATCCTCATCGCGCACACGCTGAAGCGTCTGCACATCCAGGAGTACGGACTTGAGCTCGAGCGAAGCCGTGTCTGAGGATGATTCCGTTCCTTTCATCATGGTTCTCCCATCGCCGATCTACCTCCTCCTCCAAGCGCCTCCAAAGACACACGGAACAGGGTGGGATGGGTGGGATTTTACAGCCAAGGAGATGTTCCTCAGCAACCAGGTTTGGTATCTTGGCCACCACACTTGTTGGTGTGTCTTTACTTCATTGCGTACCTGTCTGTATGCGTTAGACTATGTAGTTTCTGTTTTTTAGCGGATACATCTTTTCTTCGATTACTTCAGAGTTCGGGCTTAAACATCAATGTTTGTTGAATATGACAACAATAAGTGGTTCTGATTTGTTGCTTGTGCCAGTCAGATATTTTACTGGTTTCTCTCTTGGTCTGTTGTTAATACTAGTAGATGGTGTAATGACTCTTGTCATTTCTACAACCAGATGCAATTTATTCCAGACAGATAAATTTGCGTGAGAAACAGAGGCTAGCTCAGTGGTGGGGGCACTATCTGTTGGTCTGAGCTAGCTGGGTTTTATTCCCAATGGCTATACTACCAAGTTTGATGCTTCTGCTCAAAGGGGTCGCTTCTACTTGGACAAAAATAAAATGATGTGTGTATCTGGCCTCGTTTTCTTAACTTTACCTGATCTACCATTTGTTTAATCTTTGGACAATAACAGTAGATGGTCTGTCCTGAACAGTTGGCTATGTAAATTATTCGTAATTAAATGATACGTTCTCGTTGTATCATAGTGGTAGTACCAAAGGGCAGTGTGAGGTTTGTTTTATTATAGGCATGTCATAGTGTTGCATATTGGCTTCTGTAGAATGAATTGATGATTAGCACGTGCCTTGATCTAGGCACACCAGGAATTCAGAATCCTCTTTCTGAACCATTGTCATTTCTCTTGCTCAAGTACTTTGCTTTCCGGGAATTCATGATTTCCACATGTGGCATTTACATAGGTGCTCAATGGAGCTGATCGTTCTTATGAAGTACTTATCTACCAGCCACACTCACATGTTATTCAGCACATTGAGATGCCAACTTATGATCATTACTCAATTGCTGTCCAACAAAGTTTTGTTGCGTGCAGGATCATTGGTCCTGCAATGCCATCACGGGAATTACTATCTGCAGCAGCTGAAATGACGGAGGCTCTTAGGTGCCGGTAAGATTCTGTTTTATGACCCTGTGATTTGTTATTTAATCAAGAGCTGACAACACAGGAACCATAAGAGTTGCGTGTTTCACTGAGTAGCTGAGTTGTAACTTACTGAGCACTTTTTTATATTTTATCTGAAGAACACAAGAACTGGAGTTGACTCGGTTCTTCCATAAATAGTTTATTTCCATCATTTTCCATGTTAGAGAGAACTGGAGTTGGTTAGGCCTAAGTGGGTCCTTGTAACTTTGTATTTGTCAATATTTTATACATTTACGAAAATCATATGATTAGATGTTCTTGCCTAAAAAAAGAGAGAACTGTTTCTAGAGAGATCTCAAGTTGTGGACATAAATGGTAGTACTGTTTTGCTTGCGAGTTGTTTCAACTGTTTAACAACTCCAGGTATGTCTTTGTACATGGCTCATCTTTGCTCAGCGCTAAGATATGAGAAGGTTTAAGATTTAAGGAAAGGAATATTGTTGTAATACTATCCTGCTACAGTCATGGACTGATCATGCTAACCCATTGATCATCATCTGTAACAGACACACGGTTGAAACTAGCTACATCCAGTGGTAGCTTGTGAAGGCGTTGCATATACAGAAGCCACGCTGGATATACATACCCAGTCTCATCCAGATGATTTGTAATCGACGAGATGATTTGTTTTCGACAAGCAGAATGGAACAACTCAAACGCATTGAGGCTGGCTACATCTAGCGGTGGTTTGTGAAGGAGTTGCATCTGGGATATGACATATCTCCTGAACATACAGTCTTGTTCAGATGATTTGTATTCGGCGAACAATAAGAACACAACGTGTCATATACCAAAGAGTGGTCATATTGTCACGGGGCCATATGGAGTGGGACGAAACTGGCGGGGAAAAAAATGATGGCGGGAAAGAGAAAGCAGGAAAGAAAGAGCGGGAACATAGTGGCGGGAAATACCTAGGTTTGCAGAGTGTTTTCCAAACACACTCAGCAAACAACCGGAAGGGAAGGGAATTCTCGCGTGGGGAAAATTAGCGAGAAAAACAAATATGTTTGCCGAGTGTCAAACCCTGGACACTCGGCAAACTTTTGGGTAGGAAGGAAATTTCGAGTGGAAAAAAATTGATGACAAAATTTTAGAAGTGTTTGCCAAATATCATTTAGAGAACACTTGGCAAACGTGAACTACCGTCACGGAAAGCGCGACGAGAATGGATACGTGTCCTTAAGTTTGCCGAGTGTATTTTCTGCGTTTGTCAAGTATCCAGACTTTGCTGAGCACTTATTTCGAATACACAACATATATGTTTGCCTAGTCGTTTGGATTTTCAGAGTTTATTTTTGCTAATTATTATACTCGGCAAACATCCTAGATATCGATTTCTGAGCAAAAAAAAACGCTCGGAAACCAGTCACAAACTCGCATTTACGCATTTTCCGGGAGTGCCCGTTGAAGTAATTTCCCGTACCGTTAGTTTTTTTTGCGGTACCGTACCGTTAATTTGAATGTTTAAATCACGCGCGTCTGTGGTCCACCTTAACTGGCGCGGGCCTATAGCCCAATTTGACGCAGGCAGTCGATCAGGAGGAGAATGCTGAAGTCGTCGGGCGGCAACGGAAATACGCGGAATCCCGGCGGCCGCGATTTTGAGGGATCGTCTCTCGAAACAGCAACGGCAGACGCGATTTGCGTTATTTGCTTCCATATCTATCCGCTGCTCACGTTATAAAACCGCAGCTCCAGACATACTCGCTTTTCATATCCCCGCCGGACATCTAGTATCCGCAGTTCCACACACAGAGCAGACCGCCGGAGAAAGTAGCCAGAATGCATCCCAAGCGCCGCGCGAAGCGCCCCCGCACGAGCGGTGTATCACGTTCTGCGGCAGAGCCGTCGGCCATGCCTGCTCGCGGCTCTAGCTGGTAAGGTCTCGATCCTCCTTCACTTGCATCCTCGATCTAGCTAGCCCGCCGTCCAAAAACTTCTCTTATGTGGCCGCAGGAGGGACTGGGCTAGCCTGGCGTTCGGGCCCGCGATGCTGATCGCGGAGCGTGTCCTCTCCGACGACGTCGCTGACTACGTACGCTTCCGCGGCGTTTGCAGCGACTGGCGTCGATGCACGGATGACCCGCAGGACAACGTCCTGGACCGCCGGTTCTACCCGCGTCGCTGGACCATGCTACCGAACGTGCATGGTCGTCGCCCCCAGCGTCGATACCACTACAGCCGCTTCAAGAACATCAACACTGCCGAGAGCATCAAGATGACGATCCGAGGGCTGGACGGCCGCGACGGCCGCACCTTCCTCGCGCCCATGCCAGAGGGCCTCCTCGTCCTGGTGAACAAGAAGACCCACGAAGTCTGAGTGGTGAATCCGATCACCGGTGCCCAGGCCGATCTCCCGCCGGTGACCACGCTGTTGTTTGACTACCCGTGGGATCTTGTTTTCCCGAGATGGCCTCGAGAGCTTCACCTAGTTGCGGCGCTGACCGAAGAAAATGAACATTCCGAATCGGAGGTCGTGATCAGCTTCGGCGGGCTGGGGCTGCTGGGCGCCGCGAGACCCGGCGACGATCAATGGGCCAAGCTAATATATGTTGGAACTAGAACCGTCGTGGATCTGGAGAAAACTCGCCATACCATTACCCGAGCTAGTAGTCCTTTCGGTTTAAAGTTTAAAACGTTACCCTAGTTTTCGACCCTAGTTGTGTCTTTGACCTAGCACAGATTTCGTACTACTATATTTATTTATGCATGGTTGAGTTGAAAAGCAGGATGTATCTGCGTATCATATGCATGTCCCAATTGCATACTACATGCATGGATGTTCTGATCACTTCTGAATATATATATATATATACTAGTTGAATGCCCGTGCGTTGCTACGGGATCTCAAGTTTTTTATTTCTTGTCGCACATGTAAACATTATCCACCTAAATTTTGAATATTTCAACATCAAAGTAACCAAGCCAAGGTAAAAACATGCACTCTCTTGTCTTTTCCCACCAGGGTCCGCTTCACTTCTTTCACCGATAGTCACCCGACTCTTAAGAATGTCCTCAATGATAGTCACCTCATTCCAACATGTGTCGCTCACAACATTATGCACATGGTTTCAGAGAGACCGCAACACTCATAATCCTACTTTCGACAACAGTAGTACAATACTAATCGTGGTTGTTTCCATTACCGCCTTGAAGTTGTGAAATGTAGCGATCTTTTAGGCCATATTTTTCATCTCTTACTTTTATGCATAATGTTAGGGCAAACAGTTCAAATCATAAGAAATGCACATGAGAATTTACTACTCCACTAATCTTAATGTATGCACACCAAGTTCCTATGTATGCAAAAATAGTCACATAGGATTTCAAAAACATTAAGATTCCACTAACCTGAAGTGTAATTCGATAAAAGCTAAATAATCATGCGTTTTTTAAAAGCCATATGGCACTTTATTGATGATAAAATATGGTTACATCATCTGCAAGCAGCTCAAAAATAAAATCAGGTGGTTCCTCCAGCCAAACACACTGGGGACCCTCCACTTTATCAGCTAAAGTATGAGCTACTTTGTTGCTCTCCCTTACCCGAATACAAAAAAAACTACTTGAGCAAAACCTCTAGCTAAAAAGGCATACTCCTCATAAATTGCCGCAGCAAGACCAATCGAGTTTCCGCCATCTTGAATTGTTGAAATTACCTCCAAGCAGCCAGTATTGACTGTGATCTTCATGCAGCCTACTTGCCCAGCCAGAAGGAGGCCATCTTTCAATGCTTTCGCTTCGGCTGAAGAAGCATCTGCCACAGACGGTATGCCACAATTACTGCCAGCATCGCGTATGACAGTTCATGTTGCACCTATGAAGGAATCAGGTCGGAATGAGGCATCAACATTCAATTTACAGAATCCTTCCTTGGGTTTATCCCAACCCTGTTTGCTTTCGCGAGATATAGCCTGTGACGAGTTTGTCGGATTAGCTACACATTCACCATGCGTGTCAACGAATGTACTGAAGTCTTGAATTATGAGAAGTGGCATGTGATGGCTTTGTCGAGATTCGAGATCACAGCTGTAAGCAACAAGTCTATATCTAAAGTTCCATGCACATTGACGACAGTTCTTGATTGACCATGCGATGCATGTAAAATGCATACATGAACTTTGCACTTTAATTGCTTATATTCCAATCATATTTGCATCATATAAGGGTTATATCAATGTTTTATCATGATTTTGGGAATACTTCATAGTTTTCCCATTTATTTGGAATTAACCCTGCACAGGCAGAAAACCCTAGTTTTGTATTTTAATGTTTCAGGGACCCAAACGTCAACGAAATCACCTGGAAATTTACGGGCGTCAATATTTGGAAGGAAGAAGGACTACGGAAAAAGGAAGCAAGCAAACGGAGGCCCGAGGGCCAAACGGGCATGGCCCACGCGGCCAGGTACTGTGGCCGCGTGGGACCCACCCGTTTGGGCCTCGTGGCTCCGTTGCCGTCGATCTTCGCTCCACCGCCTTCGTCTTGACCTAAAAACGCCTATAAAAAAGGTCCCCCGTCGTTCTCTGGAAGGAGCGCCGCACAAACACAGAAACACCGAAACGGAGATCAGGAGCTGCAGATTGGAGGGGGAAAACTCCGGCGGGGCGCTGCCGGCGTGGTCTCCATCTTCTCCATCGACTTCTCCACCGTCTCCATGATGAAGAGGGAGTAGTCCACCTCTGGACTATGGGTTTGTGGAAGTAACTTATGTATCTCTCCTCTCTTGAGCTTCACTAATTAGCACCGTATGAGCTGCTGAACATGATTACGGTCACCGTTGTAATACCTTTGTGGTGGATCTTTATGAGTTAATATATGTTTGAGATTGCAATGTTTGTTTCAGTTATGAGTATAGATGCATATTATGTACCCCGTTCTTGTCTACTTGTTTTGATCAAGCATGTTTATGAGAGCGTGTGTGGGGGAACGTGTGCATTAGTTGGAGTAACGGGGGGTGGCTAGTGCAGTGAACGTGAGAGAAAGTTCTGCGATCCACTTTGGTATCTTTACCTTACTTTGTTACCTCACTAGGGATAAACTAAAATACCATGCTACCGGGGATGTGGGCGTGACCATTGCCACTACTCCATGACTAGATCTAGCATGTTCTTATTTTCACTTCATGTCATGATACTTAATGCTATACTCTGAGTTATCTTAATTACTGAGGTGTTATGATTTAGTTCGCATCTTGGTGGAGTATAAGAGAGGTTAATAACCAAAAGATCTCTATGTTAGGACGTGATGCCCATATATCTAAGTAACTTGTTATCAAACCCTGTGTTGCAATCTCATATGTTAACTTGTGTGTTCCATTGTCTACCACTTTATAAAGAGAGAGTGCATTTGTGAAACCATGAACCCCAGTCCATTTTTAATCATAAGAAACACCTTTCCAACACCATATACCACTTTTCTATTTTCAGCCATCATTAAATCCGAAAATACAAAAATACTTTTCATCTTGCATACATCATTCAAAAACCCAAAAATATCATTTATCATTGCATCCACCATCATTGCATATTTATTTCTTGTTTGCATTGCATAACTATCCTGATATCATTCTTACACCTTGTGCTTGACAACCACAGGTGAGGTTGAGGACCAAAACATCTAACCTTGTTTTGTAGGTAACCAAAAGAAGGATAAGAAGATAAATCTACCACTTCAGATTCCCCGAGAGTTCGATATTAAACCCTCGAGTCACCCCTCGTGGGGAAAACTGTCTTCCACTTACTATACACTCTGCACTTGGAGTCTCAACCTAATCCCGTTTATTTGTGCAGGCATCAAGACTTGCTCTTCGGGATCAAGACGTTTTCTGGCGCCGTTGCCGGGGAATCGTAGCTGAGAGATTTATCCAAGGGTGTGCATCATCGCATTCATCTCACAACAAAGTCAACGTCACCAACTTGTGCTAACACCTAAGCTTGGGGAGGTTGCACCTACGTGAGCACCATCTTATCCATCTTTACTTACAAAGCAATTTATTTGTTTTGTTAGTGTCATTGCATATCATATCATATTTATTTCAGTTTTGCATAAAAAATTAAAAATACCAAAAAAACTTGCTAAAATGGGAGAAAGAACTAAGCTGTGTGACTACACAAACACTCCTAATGATCAATTTATCACGAGAGCTATTGCCACACCTAAGATAAATGCTGAGAGTTATGAAGTAAGTCCTAGTTTGTTGAACTTGATAACTAGGGAACAATTTGGTGGTAGTGCTATGGAGGATGCCTCTATGCATCTTCATGACTTTGTTGAAATATGTGACATGCAAAAGTTTAAAAATGTGGAAAGTGATATCCTAAAACTGAAGTTATTTCCTTTTTCACTTAGAGGAAAAGCTAAAGAGTGGTTGCATTCCTTGCCATCTGGTAGTATTAATTCTTGGGATGATCTAAAAGAAGCTTTCATTAAGAAATATTATCCCCCTGTTAAAATTTTGCAAAATAGAAACAACATCCTTTCTTTTAGGCAAAATGAAAATGAACATGTTGCTATGGCTTGGGATAGGATAAAACTTATGCTTAGAACTTGTCCCTCACATGGAGTTAATGAATGGACCATATTACACTCTTTCTACAATGGTTTAAACTACATGTCTAGAAACATACTTGATTCTGCTGCTGGAGGTGCTTTTATGAGTAAGACTATAGTAGAAGCTAAAAATATATTGGAAAGCATTTTACAAAACTATAGTCAATGGCATACTGATAGGGCACCTAATCCTTCTAAGAAAGTGAACTCTATTGAAGAAACTAATGATTTGTCATCTAAAATGGATACTATTCTTGCTTTGCTTAATAAACCTAGTGTTGAAAATGTTCCTTTGCAAGAACTAGTTGGAAACAATTCTGAAAATATTGATGTCAACTTCATTAGGAACTATGGTAATAATGGGTATGGTAACAACAATTATAACTCTTATAATAAACCCCCATATGTGCCAAATAAATATGCTTCTAGTGGTAATGTTTCTAGTGACTTGGAAAACACCATTAGATCTTTTATATCTACCCAAAAAGAGCTTAATAAGGAATTTATCTCTAAGTTTGAAAAACAAGATGCTTTGTTTGAAAGGGTAGATCAGCTTACTAAGGAAGTCTCATCATTAAAGAGCATCATTACAGCCCAAAAACATGAGGAAACAATAAAATATTGCCAAGAGGTTATCAATAAGTCTTGGGAACACATTCATGAGCAAGAGAGAGTTGCTAAAGAATCTATTGGGGTAATGAAAGAGGTTGAAGTTGAGGAAGTTAAAATGCTTAATGAAGTCAAGGATCCTTTGCTTGACTTAGAAAATTGTAGCTTGCATGAATTAATATCTATCTTACAAAAATTTGCAAGTGATCCTTCCATCAACACTAACCAAGCAGGTTTTGGTTCTTATATTGCTAATCATGTCTTGAAAGAAAAGATTGCTAGGTACAACCAAGAGGCTATGATACCACCTAAGCTTGGGGATATGTGGATACCTAAGGTACTAGTAACTATTGGAAAAGAGACACACCATGCCATACTTGATCTAGGATCTAGTGTCTCTGTTTTATCTAAAGAACTATATGAAGTGCTTGAATTGAAAAATCTTGAAAAATGCTCTATTGAACTAGCACTTGCTGATGACTCTATTAAACATGCTTTGGGAAAAGTAAGTGATGTTATGGTAGAGTTACATATGACTTTTGTGCCTGTGGATTTTCTAATCATGGATATGGGGAATAAAACCTCTAGTCCTATTATTCTTGGAAGACCTTTTCTTCGTACCACAGGTGCTATCATTGATTCAAAGGAAGGGAATGTAAAGTTTCAGTTTCCACACAAGAAGTGCATGGAACACTTTCCAAGGAAGAGGGAACCACCAAAGTTCAAGCTCCCTCATGAGCTTCGTCCACAATAAAACAACAAGTAAGAAGCCTAGCTATATGGCTATAAAGAAAGCGCTTTGCGGGAGGCAACCCGGTTATTTTTGTGTGTGATTTTTCTTTGTGTCCTCTTGCTGTAACAAGAGATTTTGTGTCTAGTTAGGTTCTGGAGTTTTTAATAAAGTGCCAAGTTTTACCCTTTTTGGTTTGAAAAAGTTGCTTATAGCGTTCGGAGATTTTATTCCTGCACGAGTCAGTGCACGGTATGATTTTTAATTCTTATTCTGTAACTCCGAATGAGCTCATATTTGAACTGTAGTTGCAACTTTTCATCCTCTGTATGCATGAATTTTTCGGAATTTTTCGAGAAAGTTTGGTAGGGTAGAAAAATACGTTTTGCTGCTGCTGTTTTTCTGGACAGATTCTGTCCCATTTTGTTTGATGCATGCTTTGAGCTTTTAAGTTGAATCTTTTTGATCCAATTGAGTTTATGAGTAGGCATACAACATTATACACTTTCTGGACATGTCATATGAATTTTTGTTCAAGGATTATATGCAGCAAGGAACCTATTTGTTTATCACTATTAATGCACCCCACAGAAAAGAGATGGGAGAAACGGTGTTTTGAAGTTTTTTCACAGGGATTGGAGGAGATGCACCAAGAGCTATCCAAGGATGGTGAAGACCATAAGCTTGGGGATGTGAAGACAACCCCACTGGACCTACACACTCTCGGTTTGCACACGTCCAACTTCTGTTTTTCGATCGAAACACTTTATCGCATAAACTTGGAGCGTCGTTTTTGTTTTTGTTTGAGTCTTGAGAGACCACCACACTATCAATTATATATGAGAGAGCTACTGGAAATATGGGTTGAAATATGTTGGATGCTTTTATAAGATTGGGAAAAGGGATGTTTGACTTGATTTTTAATGATACATATAGTTGCATGATTCATGAGCTTGTTTATGAGTAATAGTTTGCAAATTCTTTTTGTAGAGCTATCACTTATTCATGTTTTGGTGCTGATTGTTATTTACTTGGTTTAACATGGATTAGTTAGTTCTATGGACACTCATGCATGCATCTAGATGGTCAACTTTCTCCCTTTTGCTAGCCCAAAAACTCCAACAAGCAAAAACTTGTTTCCAACACCTTCAACCAAAGTTATTCCAGTGAGTCCACCATATCTACCTATTGGCTTTATGCTATTCCGAGTATGTTTAACATGTTGTTTGTGTTATCTTACCTCTGAATGAAAATGTTTATGTTATTGATTGCAATGGAAAAAATTGGTTATATAGCTCTCACGAACTTGATGCACAATTTTTTTATTTGCATAATAAAACTTGACCCATTGTGATTAAGATTATGATGTAGTGGCTTGATAATGTTTTGGGTTGGAGTTAGCCCATATGTGCTGTCACATGCAAGCTTTCAACACGCTCTTCATCTCATTTAGTTGATATCATGTACTTTTGTTATGGATGCTATCATGTGAAATAGTGGAAATGAAGTAGTTTAAATGAGTTTGTATAAATGGTTAGAGAGACGCCTGGGCCGCTAATCTAAGCCATGCATCATTCATGGTGGAAATTTACTTACATACTATGGTGAACCTTCTGTGATACACCTTGCAATAAAAAACTATTCCAAATGGTAAATAAAAAGGGTGTTGAGATTGTTCATTTTGTTTGTTTGTCTTGTCATTTTGATATGGGCTTGTTCCATATCTGGGACAAGAGGTACCCCAGTTGACGCTCTTGATGATACTATTATTACTTACAATGATATAAATTGAACTTGCTTTGTTTCCAAGTTGAGTAACATGGTGTAGTACTTGTATTCAAGGGGCATGAGACATCAACCTTTACTTTATCAAGCACACTACTCATATTTGCTTTCACTTTAACCTTAATCATTCAAGATGCTATGATAGGGGCAATGAGAGCTTGACACCAATGAATACCTTATTGCAATCATTAACTTAAGTAGAAGAGTTTGGAAGTTGGATGAAACTTATGCATGCTTTACCTCTACTCACATATACATCTTTCCAAAGTGTACACCTATCATATTCAGATTTTCATCTACACTCTATGACCATTGTAGGATGTTCTACTTATCATTATGCATACATGTGTTCCATATTACTTGCTACCATGTTACACTTTGTGAACTATCAATGAACATCCTTGTCTTGAATACTTGATATCACTTCATAAACTATTTGCATATTGCTACTCCTTTGAAGAATGAATCATTTGACTATATGTAGCAATAGTAATCATCTTTGATATCATTGTTAAGTATTAAATTGCAAAGTCCATGTTAGTTTTATCATCTTCATACTCGAGGACGAGCATGGATTAAGCTTGGGGATGTTGATGCATGTAAAATGCATACATGAACTTTGCACTTTAATTGCTTATATTCCAATCATATTTGCATCATATAAGGGTTATATCAATGTTTTATCATGATTTTGGGAATACTTCATATTTTCCTATTTTTTGGAATTAACCCTGCACAGGCAGAAAACCCTAGTTTTTATTTTAATGTTTCAGGGACCCAAACGTCAACGAAATCACCTGGAAATTTACGGGCGTCAATATTTGGAAGGAAGAAGACTACGAAAAAGGAAGCAAGCAAACGGAGGCCCGAGGGCCAAACGGGTGGCCCACGCGGCCAGGTACTGTGGCCGCGTGGGACCCACCCGTTTGGGCCTCGTGGCTCCGTTGCCGTCGATCTTCGCTCCACCGACTTCGTCTTGACCTAAAAACGCCTATAAAAAAGGTCCCCCGACGTTCTCTGGAAGGAGCGCCGCACAAACACAGAAACACCGAAACGGAGATCAGGAGCTGCAGATTGGAGGGGGAAAACTCCGGCGGGGCGCTGCCGGCGTGGTCTCCATCTTCTCCATCGACTTCTCCACCGTCTCCATGATGAAGAGGGAGTAGTCCACCTCTGGACTATGGGTTTGTGGAAGTAACTTATGTATCTCTCCTCTCTTGAGCTTCACTAATTAGCACCGTATGAGCTGCTGAACATGATTACGGTCACCGTTGTAATACCTTTGTGGTGGATCTTTATGAGTTAATATATGTTTGAGATTGCAATGTTTGTTTCAGTTATGAGTATAGATGCATATTATGTACCCCGTTCTTGTCTACTTGTTTTGATCAAGCATGTTTATGAGAGCGTGTGTGGGGGAACGTGTGCATTAGTTGGAGTAACGGGGGGTGGCTAGTGCAGTGAACGTGAGAGAAAGTTCTGCGATCCACTTTGGTATCTTTACCTTACTTTGTTACCTCACTAGGGATAAACTAAAATACCATGCTACCGGGGATGTGGGCGTGACCATTGCCACTACTCCATGACTAGATCTAGCATGTTCTTATTTTCACTTCATGTCATGATACTTAATGCTATACTCTGAGTTATCTTAATTACTGAGGTGTTATGATTTAGTTCGCATCTTGGTGGAGTATAAGAGAGGTTAATAACCAAAAGATCTCTATGTTAGGACGTGATGCCCATATATCTAAGTAACTTGTTATCAAACCCTGTGTTGCAATCTCATATGTTAACTTGTGTGTTCCATTGTCTACCACTTTATAAAGAGAGAGTGCATTTGTGAAACCATGAACCCCAGTCCATTTTTAATCATAAGAAACACCTTTCCAACACCATATACCACTTTTCTATTTTCAGCCATCATTAAATCCGAAAATACAAAAATACTTTTCATCTTGCATACATCATTCAAAAACCCAAAAATATCATTTATCATTGCATCCACCATCATTGCATATTTATTTCTTGTTTGCATTGCATAACTATCCTGATATCATTCTTACACCTTGTGCTTGACAACCACAGGTGAGGTTGAGGACCAAAACATCTAACCTTGTTTTGTAGGTAACCAAAAGAAGGATAAGAAGATAAATCTACCACTTCAGATTCCCCGAGAGTTCGATATTAAACCCTCGAGTCACCCCTCGTGGGGAAAACTGTCTTCCACTACTATACACTCTGCACTTGGAGTCTCAACCTAAATCCCGTTATTTGTGCAGGCATCAAGACTTGCTCTTCGGGGTATCACCATGTAACAGCAAGAACACAAAAACCTGACCCATGCATATGCATTTGCAAACTTCTTGGCTGCATTCATAACTGCAGACAGAGATACACGCTTTAGATTTCACATACGTGTACACGACAATGACATTGTTACCTGAAACTTGTGGTGTCCCTGATCGTTACTGATGCAGTACACTTGTTGGTCATCCTCTCTTCATGCGTTGCTGAAGATACGAGTTTGGTTCTTCCAGAATACTCGGGAATAGTAGTTGTGCATAGCGGGTGAGCGGAATACGAAAGAAAGGAAACCAACATGCTATACTGATTCCTGATCAAAAGTGCTACACACTTGCTCAGTGGGAAAAATTACTTAATAGAAGACACTTTAAAAGAATACTGCAAAACTGTTTGTGCCACAACAACAATGCAGCACACCTAGCTCGACACAAATATCCGGACGTATTTGTGCAAAAAACAAACAAACAAATCCCACTACAAGATCGTCACATTCGTGCTATCAATCCTAGGAAGAGATGCATTGACCGCATATCAGTATTAGCTTCGACACCGAGCCTGGTGGTAAGGATGGGTCAGAGTCACTCGAGTTGAGCACTGCCTCACCACCACCATTACAGGACATCGATCTACTGCAGAAACAGGAACATGTGGTGAGCAGACCACATGTGAAGAAAGAGAAAGATGAGTACACACCATATAAGTGAAACACAAGGTATCACGTACCTTGAAGATTTTTAAACTGGGAACAGAGCGACCTCTCAATTTTTTTATCCACAAATGTAAATAAGCCACAATAGACTCCTAACAGTACCTTCGGAACTGAAATGCGGTAAGCAGTAGTCACTCACATGTGAGCATAAGACCATCATGAGCTTAAAAAAAATGACCTTGCGTTGAGAATCAGTAGATTTTTTTCATATAAAAAAATAAACTAAAAGCCAAACAATCAGCGAGTTTTAGATGCGACCATATAAAGAGCAAGCAAGCACATAGATCAAGCAAAATTGCTGGATGTATTCAGCACAGAACAGAAATATAAAATTCAAGACTATACCTTGTGAGTTATAGTCTTCTTATTAGAATGCATATGACCAGGAACCGGAGCTTTTATGCATACTCATTACTCCGTGCATATCCTGCAACAAGTTAAAATACCGTGTCATTATAGAGCTCGGTAAAGATTAATAATATAGCTCAAGCAGGAACTTAAACTGATACCTTCTCAACCATGTCGGTCTCTATATTTTGTTCTTTGCTGCTGGCAAGTAACAACAGTAATACATCCCCTCAGAAATAAAATCTGAATTCCTGAAGAAAAACAGAAAACAACAGTCAGCTTCCACTTATTCTAAGGTGAATAACCATAAGCAAGCACATCCTACAGCTCAAGCAGGGACTATAGAGATGTTCCAACATAGCAAAAGAAGGAAGAACCAGTAATGACTATCAGTCTCTATATTTAATTTATATTCACTGTACCAAACATAGCGAAATGTGTGCACACAAACCAGTTTACTTCCTTAAGAAAGAAAATGTCACATACCAAGTTTTATTCGCAATGTAGATTTGCAATGGACATTAGCAAGTAGTTTGCCAATTATCAATTTCAGATAAGCATTTACCTGGACTTGAAGTTATGTCTCTATCTCAACAATGACGTCCTACAGACTATAGTAGCATAGTCTTATTACTCTTGAAAGTTCTCACCAGGGTGCATCAGTCAATGTCCGGAGGTCCACACGATTTTCCGTTGAATCCAAACATCTAGGGGTAGCAAGAAAAATACTGGAGATACAGTAAACTCACTTGTTTTAGTATTCTTAGTATGTCGGGAAGCTGTGCCACGCGGCAGCAGCTGTTGCTTCATCTTTCTTGCCCCTTTTTTTATTTTATCTTTCTTGCCCCTTAATACAAGGTAGATCCACATGCACTTACTCCAGCACGCTGTAAGACCAAGTCATCATCAAATTAACACCAAACAACGTGAATAGAGCTCATGTCCACCTGCTACAATAATTTAAAAACAACAATCTGATGAAATAAAAATAACGTTCAGACTTCAGCGGTTCAGAGGGGCATTTTAATGGATGACCGACCTTTAGATAGAGGGTTGGCGAACATCTTGGACAGAGCACTGAAGGTGTCGGTGAACACCGGACAGCGGACACCTCTTCTCCAAGCAACAAGTCAGTATCAGGCATCCCATCTCTGACGTGACCACCCCTGCAAAATCACAGCAAACAAATCCACCAAAATCTCACATCCTTGACCATGAGGAGGAGTCCAAGAAAATCCCATCGAAATCCTGTCCGATTAACCAATGAATCATAGATCTCAAATATGAAATACTAAGAATACTAAAACATAAAGAGAGGTGATCTCGCATATGAAATACTAAGAATACCAAATTCCATCCAAATCCTGTCCAACGTACGAGACATCGAACCCATCAAAAAGAGAGGTGATTCACGGGAGGGAGTGGATAAAGAGGGGTGTCCTGAGGACGGACCTGGCGTGCTGGTGAGGTTCTCCACCTAAATGATGGGGACATCATCGGAGGAAGCGCCGCTGGCCGCCACCAGTTATTTTGGTGTTTGTAAAATATACCTTTATCCCATCCAGTTATTTTGGTGTTTGTAAAATATCAGTTCACAAGAGTTTATGCATACCCAAAGTGTAGGTTATATGAGAGGGAAGTCCACGGTATACCAAGAACCATACTTCTCACCTGTCACCTAGAGCTGGCTACTTTTTATCCTAACAATACGTGAGTACTTTGCACCACCTACTTGCAACAAAATTGTACCCACGGTAATAGTCCATCCAAAGAATCCACGCTAATAATACCCTTCCAATTCAATTTCTAAAGCTCGTGTATAATTTCGTAAGGCCAAATTGATGACACATTGTTTCTGAAGGGAAGTACATTCAGATAGCATGCAAATCAGAGGCATTGATGGAAACAGTTGTTGTACCTATTCCAGTAGCACCATGATGCAAACACAAGGTCCAGAGGATGTATTCGATCACCATGCGTATAGCAGACTCGGAAGAACGCCATGGCCACAACACGCGGCTACCTCAGCTGCACAGGTTAGGAAAAAAATGGTTCCATCAGACCCTAGTGCTCCACCGAATCAACCAAAACTTGATCCAGAAAAAAAAGGAAGATTAAGCAGGAGGTCGGATTCGGGCCGCCATGCCCAGATCTTGGAAACATGTGCCCAGACCCAGGCCTCCATGCCTTGAGCCGCGCCTCTGTGCTGCCCGAATCCGACAAGATCAAGCGGGGAGGACAGATCCGGTCCTCCATGCCCAGATATCAAGCTGCGCCTCCGCTTCTCTTGCTCTCGATTAGGGAGGGCGTCGGGCCTCCATGACCTGAGATGTGCGATGGAGAACTGGGACAGTCGAGGGGAAGGCGGTGCGGCCGTTTCCGGCGGCCGGTGTATGGAGCACTGGAGGAGGAGGTGCAAGGGATGCGGGGGGAGAGGGGCTCGTGCGGATGAGAGAGTAGAGGGTGGGGCGCGAGCGCGACGAAGGATGGGCGGAAGACGAAGGACGTGCGGCGGCGGCGGCCTGCGAGGAAGCAGGGGATAGGAGACGATGGACTGCGGCTTGATTTTCATATTCAATAGGGGGGTTTGTGCAAAATAGCCTCGACGTACGACGTCCGATTTCGTCCGTCGCTGGCAGGAGACAGGACACTGCGTATTTTTATAGTAGAGATGTTCTTTCATCCAACTGTTGCAGCGATTGGATCGTCGTGTACTTTCTTTTAAAGAACCGATCGACGTCCACATCGTTCGTTCAGCTCTTACTCTTAGCCCATCAGGATCGGTGCAATCAGATTTTATGTTTTTTGAATTTTGGTGCAACGTGCATATATTTCACGAGGCGAGTCTCGGTGTATGAACTGGTTAGTTAACGCCATATTGGCACGATAATAAATATGGCACCATTAAAGAATACAAAATTGATAACAATCGATCATCTCGCTCAATTGATAACGTACTTCCTTCATTCCGGTTTTATAGTATGCATTTGGCAAATCTCTGGGATATAGGTGAATGAGGATTGGCCATGTAAAATTTATCTTCCGGATATTTAACCCAATTAGCACTCTCATATTTAATGACAAACGTCAAATTGCCAAGTAGTTGCTAGCGCAAGCCTACGAGATCTAAGGGAGAAGTCATACAGGGAGCACCACCATGTTCTTAGGCTTTGGTCTTGAGTTAAAATGAAGATTTTAGGGTTCAGAGTTTAGTGACTTTCAACTAAACCGTCCTTGGGAACGAGCATTTGACCATGACATGATCCATGGTTTCCCAAAGCCTAATCACAAAACGTGCAAATGCTTGTTGAGGTTTCAAGCCTTAGTACCGAGTCTCGGTACAAACCGGCAGCAAAACCGCATGGAAATAACGATCACCACTCCCAGGCTTGCCAAATGACGCACCTATATTGAGAAACACAACACCAAACAGTGTTGGTGGAATCAGCGGGCACGGACGGGTTGATGCTGATCTCTTTTCCCCCACACGCTAAGAACTAGCAGGATAAAGAAGCAAGCACCGGCGTCAGAGCTTAGGGTAATTAAGGGGGGCCACCCCCATCCCCGTGCAAGATATGCACATGCATGGGGAATTTTATTTTTGGGTGACATTAGGTCAGATAGTTTTCTGCGTTTTGCACCCCCAAGAATTGGTGTATTGTATTTTGTATCATCCAACCTTTAGGCCGTGCTTGGAATGTCGGTTTACTTTCCAGCTCCATAATATATGTTCAGTACGCACCGTATTTTTAGCAGGAGGTGAACATGTCCAGAAAATTTTGTTGGTGTTTTGACTAAAAAACAAGCATCCAAGCGGGGCCTTAGCAAGCTCCGCCACAGAAGTAACCGATATTCATTTTGTCTCCGGCTACAGATAACATCAGATTACACTTCCCACTTGTAGAGACAAATCCACACCACCTGCGCCAAGGGAAGCAACTAAGCTCAGTTGGTTGAGTTCCAAGCCGCAAATTAGGAAGGATCCGACGTCGCCACCACTCTAGAAGATGAAGTACACACGTCGTTGCAGCTCGGGTAGATGATCTCTGCGCCGCAACCTCTCAAGGAGCAAGCCCCACGCCGTCATGGTCGCCGATCGGGCGTGCTCTAGGTTTCGGAGAGGTTGGGCCGGAGGAGGTGTAGAGTCGGCCAGGAGATCAATGGGATCAGGATTAAGTGAAGAACCGGAGAGATCAACAAGGAGACAAGGATCCGACTGTGTATAACCGCACGAGCAAAAATTAACGACGCCGAGCGCGTTATTGCGATTTGGCACGGAGGCAAAAGAAAGTTTTAACGTAAAAAATCAACATCACAATACAAAAATAATGTTATTGTAGTCACCGTGATTAGGTCTATATTATGCACATTTAGTATAGTACATTTTGATATTTTTTATATATTAAATGAAATTTGACAAAATTTGA
This sequence comes from Poa pratensis, assembly GCA_947311845.1. Lineage (NCBI taxonomy): Eukaryota > Viridiplantae > Streptophyta > Magnoliopsida > Poales > Poaceae > Poa > Poa pratensis. Next base: position 95,647,482 of record CAMZMU010000107.1, read on the forward strand.
TGTTAACCAAAAAAACTACTCCCTCCGATCCATATTAGTGGGCATGGCTTTGTCTAAATTCATATGTATCTAGTTAAGTATTTAGACTAGATACATGTGTATCTAGACAAAGTTGTGCCCACTAATATGGATCGGAGGTAGTATGTAGGATATATTTCGTGCACGAGGAAGCATGACCTCAAAAGAAGTATCTGTTTTACTAAATGGTCCTTACGTAAACTTTCAACACTAATGATTCTTAAAAAATAATCAGCTAGATATGACCCTCCCAAAAAATATCATTCGCGTTGCCGTTCTAAAAATATGAGAGGCACAAGAGATCTCAGTACGCTATTCACAGTTGCTTATCTGAGACTCCAAAATGCAAAAATGGCTAAATCATTTCTAATAAGCCATTTGATATGAGGTTTGCAATATTAGAGCTCTAAGATTTCTCCAAGCCTCCGACAATTTCATAATACGCCATTCACATGCGTTTATGACAATCTTAGAGGTTCCGAGAATGAAAGAACACTATATCAGACAGTTTATTTCAGATGACTTAGCCGTTTTTCCATTTCATAGTTTTAGATAAGCCAAAGTGCATGATTCTTTTTAGATTCTCATGGTCTCTAGTATTTCCAGACGCCTTTTAGTGTGGCGTTTTTAGGAGGGACCAGATCTAGCTGATTTTTTTTTCGAGCAGCCATTTACCGACTGAAAGTTTGCTTAAGAGACTTTCTTTTAAGGATACGGCCAAGTAAGACGTATCGGTTTCAAGAAGCAGAGGCTAAGCGGCGTTTATAATGCGTCTAGACACATGCACAAAAAAACACGAACCATCGGACACAAAGGAAAAAATGGATCACTCGTCAACCCTCCTCCTATTTAAGGGTCTTAGGCTACCCCCGAAGAGCCTCGCTGCCATTTACAGGTCTGCCTCAGCCTCTACCATCCTGGTGGCAGCCTCCACCGATAGCATGTAACCCACGAAGAACATATTGTTCCTATGCCTTCACAGGCTTCAGCAGATCAAAGTGATGACGACAGTCCACATGTTTCTAGCATCATTGCCTTGAGGCGTCTTTGAAGACAGCCAATCAACTAGGCGGTCATCATGGTGAGGAATCCAGTCCGCTCTACCCCACCTGCTCGGGAGGGAGGACCAGACCTCTCAGAATAGAACGCACACAAGCAGCAAGTAGTCAATATCTTCCTTCACATGATCACATAACGGATAAGAACCCAGTCGGGGCAAACCTCTGCGCCCGAGGCAATCGGCACACCAGGCTTTATTTTTGAACGCTAACGAGAGGAAAAGGAGCTTGCATTCGTTTGGAGCTCGCGAACACTACATCTGCCGATCCCGTTCATTTCGATTTAGGACGAAAAGTTTTTCGAAGGAAACAGTGGAATCAAGTAAAGAGGGAAGACAAGGTAAGAACGCTTGCGCGCTACACGAGTCCGAAACGGCAAAGCTTTGCGTCCCTTCGCGCGTCTCAACCGGAAACCCTGGAAACAACAGCGCCACTCCGTTTCGAACTCGGCAAAACCGAGGAGATCGTACGCGCGCGTCGACAGACTCTCGCACGGCCATATATATAACTTATAAGGGCAAGCATGCCACGCTCCACTCTTCCGCCATATACAACAGACGTCGATTGATCGATCGATCATCAATCGCAATCCCAGCTAGGTCGGTCGTCGGAGTCAAACTCCGGCCAGGATGTTCTGCCTGCTGGTGTCTCCGACCCGCTCCACCTCGCGCTGCTCCTCTCCGAATCCGACTCCGAGCAGCCGAGCCCAGCAAGCCCTACGGCGGTGATCGATGGTGGCGCCTCTCCGGCCACGCCACCGGCCGTTTCCCACCACGTGGCAGTGGACATCCCTGACGAAGAAGAAGGTGGCGGTGGCGGCGAGGATCCGGACGCCAAAGAGTTGGAGACGACACAGCACATAAGCCCCGTGCGCAGGGCGCTCGTGAGGGCCTTGTTCGTCGCGTACACGGCGTTCGCGGCGCCCGCGCTGGTGATGACGGCGTTCACGCAGAGCAACAGCTTCCTCCTGACGCTGCTGATGCTGGTGTAGGTGGTTCTCGCCGTCGTGTCGCTGTTCATGGACACGCTGCGCGTCTGCGAAGACGAGGACCGCGAGAGGGAGGAGGCAGAGCAGGGCCTCGACGGATGATTCGAAAGATGATTAGATGTAAACTAGCAAAGTGCCCGTGCGTTGCCACGGGTTTAAAGTAAATTAATTTGCCATCATAAAACAAGAAACAATATATAATTAGTACTACCCAAGCATCTTAAGTTTAATTTTATTCCTCGTTATATCATTTCAGATATATTATATTTCACTTCAGACTTTGTTCATTTACTTTCACACCATATACTGCAATCCACTAAATTTCTCGTGGTTAGTTTTTAATCATGAGCTAGCCGTCTTTCCATTTACCCTCAAGTAAGATTTATGTTAATATTTATTTTTCCCTACTTGAGAATTTATAATGAATTGTATTAACATTTATTTTACATTGTGTGACAAATATATCTAACCTAAACCTAACATGGATAGAATGATTGCCGCATTTGTTTTTGCGAATCCATGTTGACTAACTACATCATTTTAGAGCGTACAGAGATGCAAGCCTCTTGATGTCAAAAGAAAAAGGAAAAGACGCAGGCTCTTGTATTCGTAAAACTGAATGACATGCGTGGAGCTAAGCTAGCAGCTCACCTGATCGATCAGCAGATTAGGAGATGCGAGAAAATCGATCGATGGGGACTCAGCTCGCCTTGGTCTCGACCTTCGGCCGAGGCCGTCGCCGTCCATACTCCGCGCTGATGCGACCCGCCCCTCGTCGTTAGTCCCTAGCTAGCTAGTGTCTCCTACGCATCCCGGCGGGCGCGCTCTCAAGCCGCTCACTTGGCGTCGCCCTTCTCCGGTCATCGTACATGTCGTCGCCGCGACGGTGGCAGGACCGCAGGAGCTAGCTAATGTTGTTCGTTAGTCGCGAGGGACGGCAGGCATCGGAGACCGATTCCAGGAACTCTAGACGTAGCCCGGCTTGCTCTCGAGCTGCTCACCTCGCATCGTTCTTCTCCGGCCGTCGTCCATGTCGTACTCTGCTCCTTTTTTTCTTAGCCTGATTGTACTCGGCGCCGAGCGAGGACACGTCCGATGCTGTGAGACACGAAATAAAACGTACCGGTTCGGTTTTACTTAGCGGTGGCAGAGCATGTAATTTTTCTAACTCTGCTTAGCGGTGCAGGGGTAAATTGGGAAATTTAAAAAACGTACCATCACCTGAAGCCATATTATATAGTAGAGATTAGGCATATGCTACTGTAATAAAGTGTAATGCGACTATTTCAAATTTGTTACTTTGGAGTAACTAGATGCCATACGTAACAATAGGTTGCATGTGTAAATTTGTACGAAAAGGTTTCTATCCGGAGGTCACAACTACATCGATGTATGCTCTGTTCTTTGCCTGCCGAAGACCTTAATTTGATCAGGCTACCCTTAATTAGGTAATTAACTGTCGCGGTGGTTATAACAACCACCCTAATGATAGTATTTACAGCACGAGTTCCACCGTGCATAAACGAGACCTGCGCACATCATTTGCTCCATGCAAACGAGGGAATCGGTCAGAATCACAACTTGGCCCTCGCGATGCCTACCCTGGACAGGAGGCTGCTTGCGTGGAGCGACTCCGACACGGAGGACGACGGCGGCGAAAAAGCCGCGCCGCCGGACTACGGAAGCTACGACAGGTGCGGCGCGGTGGCCCTCGTCGACGACGTCCTCGTCCCGGGGTCGGACGGGCAATGCTGCCCCGGCGGAGCTCCTGCAAGGCCGGCGCACCGCACGCGCAAGGCTTGTTGTGCGGCGGCAGGGCTCGTCGCCGTCGGCTGCCTCTGCGCTTACCTGTCTTGGCGGTGCCACACGTCAGGATGGGAATGGGCCGGGTCGACCCGCCGGGTCACCGACCCGACCCAAAAAATTGAGGCCAATGGGTCAAGTGGGTCGGCCTCAAACAAGATTTGGGTCAACAGGGCCAGCCCTGGGTGACCCGTTGGGTCGGTCGGGTCAACCCACCTTATAGTCTCATGTCTCATAATAGTTGCGATATATAGCACGTCGACGTTGTCGTAGACCCGATCTTACGACAAACGATAAATTTCAGCTAACTCTTTTTTTTTTGCGGGAATTTTCAGCTAACTCTTAGTTATAACAAGAGCAAGGTATGTAACGTAGCTTGCGTACAGACCCACAAGCAGGCAAGCGTACAGACCCACAAGCAGGCAACTTGATTTGATTGTTCGTGTCAGTCACGTACAAAAAAAAAGATTCTTTTTTGCAAGGTAAAGCACACACGCATGCATCGGTAGACATTTTATCAATTTCCAGGAGATACACATATGGGACTTTGCTACTTTATGCTAGTATATATGCATAGATAGCACCCGATACTTCTTAATTCTTTCCCTAGTCTGATTGTATCAAACCATGCCTAATTTAACTTCGTGCTTGTTCGCTGAATAAAGTAAAGCTCTAATTTGGGTCGACCCAAAATACCCATCGGGTCAGCGAGGCCACTAACTATTCTTTTATGGGTCGACCCATGGCCTCGCAAATTGGCCCTAGGGCCGCAGGGGCTAGGTCCAAGGCCATTTCCCATCCTTAGCATACCTGGCCATGCGTCGGGCCGGGCCGGGCTTCGGGCCGGGCCGAGAAAAGCCCGACGCCAAAAACCCAGGCCCGACCCGGCCCGGCCAAAAAACCCGAAAGCCCGGCCCTACTGATTTGCCGAAAAATCAAAGCCCAGGCCCGGCCCGGCCCGACCGTCGGGCCTAAAATTGCTGCCCAAGCCCGGGAATTTCGGGCCGGGCTGCCCATGCCCAGATATCCTTAGCCACACGGGCAAACACTAGAGTTTTTGTTCTAACTTTACCATTTCTACTACTATGTGTATATGGCTGTTAACAGCGTCTCCAATGCGTGTACCAATTATATGTGAGCTTAGATACCAATTAATTAATATTTCCTCCACATTCTGAAGGTTTCCTTGTACAAATCGATCTGAACCTAGAATAAACAGAGCCACGGGATAACGAGTAGACTATTGCATCTCTCTATCTGTATCCAAACTGTTCTGACGTACTCCGTGTGTTCTTGCTTCTGAAGGCAATCTTGCATTTCTGTCCATTTTGCCCAAGGTTCTTCTACAAGCAGCTGTGAGTTATCCCATTTTTATCAGGCCAACGGAAAACGTGGGCAAAAACATATGTGAGATCGATCTCTATATAATGCTTAGTTATCTAAAAAAATATAATGCTTAGTTTAAGGCAGCGGCTTCATGCCGTTCAGGCCAAGCAACTCATCTTTGAGATATATCTGACCCCTATCTTTGAGATATATCTGACCCCTATACTTATGCTATTTTATCCATGTAACTTCTTATAAAATAAACATTTGTTTCTCACTTTTTCTTCAGATTTTCCAAGTATTTACTATGTTAAACTTTACTTCGATGGTCTATGTGTAATGTTCTGCATCACAAAGCACACGGAACAGTTTCCCAAAAGGACAACACACAAAATGTCATTGTCAGCTATATACCTACTTCTCAATCGCAAACATGATGCATCCGTGTCTTAATTTTGGGTTCACGGATTCATAGGAGCTCATATGCTTATTTTATACTATTGATCATATAATATTAGAATTTCAAACAGTGAAAACTGGCTTAGACTACAGCATGAAACCTTCCAAATTCAGAAACAAGTGGAACCAAAAATTGCTGTGAGGTGTGTGCTGTTGAACAGCGAACAAAATAAATTACATGGTTTAGTCAGGGAATTAGAAAGTATCTACTGATAATTGCCTTTATCTTTATGGGAGACGCTTGCAATTTGCTCGTAACTGCAAACAGGTCAAATACATTACAGAGATCAACCGTAAAGGGTAAACCATGCTTACTCTCTGCACATCTCTAACAAAGTCAGCCAACTGCAGACAGGAGAAGTCAAGACCACTGAGAAGTTAAATAATCTGGAATGTTAGTTTTCAGCAGTTGTTCAGGCAACTGGACAGTATTCAGCTTAGAGTTTGGAGCAAAAGAAAATACTTGTGAGTATGATGTCAAAAGTTCAGGCTGTTCTGTGTGAATATTCTGAAGAAACTCATAGCGATGTACAGGACTTCAACACAAGGATATCTTCTACAGTTTCTACAGTGCTACAACGACAGTTCAAAGAAGTCAAAATTGGTCCGGTACCTATTCTCTACAAGAACAAATCCCTCCCCTGAAAATATGAAACCCACTCGAATCTCTGACTGATATCTCTCTCCCAGTAGCAGCAGAAGCATGCTCCAGAAATGAGTGGCAGTCACCACACATGCGGATGTTCTTCACGACACGGACAATCCGCCCCGGGCCTGTCATTAGAAGGCCATAAGTAGCAGCCAGCTTAGCACTGTGGTGCATCAGAAAATGCCTCTTTTGGTATTCCTCGACATCATGTAGGACAAAAGTGGTGTCTGGTTCATACCCAGCCTTCATGCACTCAAGGGTTAGCACATCCAGACCAGCATAGATGTCCTTGGACTGAGGATGCGATCTATCCCGAGCGTAAAATGAGTGAACAGTGTTGTCATGAAATGTCCAGCTCCTTGCTGGAATCTTATGGATACCCTTTTCACGCATCTCCAGCCTTGTGTTATCTGAACAATGCCACTTTGCTGATTCAGAGTACAGATTAGATGCCAGAACATATGTGGACGGGTCTTGTGGTTCCAGTGCAAGTAGATGATTCATTGCTCGCCTCCGTAGCGTCATGTTGGATCGTTTGCTACAACTTTCCAGCAAAGATCGCCAAACTAATGCGCCAGGCTTGAATGGCATGCTACCTATCAACTGTTCCGCCTCATCAAAACGACCCCAACAGCCAAGGACATAGACAAATGCTGCAAAGTGCTCCATGGCAGGTTCAATGTTATGTGTGCTTGATATACAATGAAACAGTTCCATACAGGTATCTGCAGAATCTGAGCTTGTGTAACTGCAAGCTGATATGATCAGAAGAAAGGTAATGGAATCAGGTTTGATGACCAATCTCTCCATTTGAGACCATATGTCCAATATCTCATCTCCTCCCCGATGGAGAAGATGAGCAGTGATCAACGCATTCCAAGACACAAGGTCTCGGTGAGGCATTCGCTCAAAGAAATTGACTGCATTTTCCAATTGTCCACACTTGCCATACATACTGATGACTGAATTGCCAACTCCACAAGCGCGCAAAAGCCCAGATTTTGCAGCAAACGAATGCAGTTGCTTTCCAAGTTCGGCAAAGCCTAACGCACCACAAACTCCAAGAACAGTAGTCACCATGAACTCATCGATGAATTGAATATCACTGTTTCTAAACATTTTAAGGAAGATGGAAAACGCTTTTTCATACTCTCCATGTCTGAAGCTAGCAAGTAGCAAAGAGTTCCAAGCAATGTGAAAGCTCTCCTTGTGGCACCAATGCTCAAACAACAGACGTGCGTCTCCAGATCTGCCACACTTGATGCACATATCTATCAATGCGGCATCAATCCAAGGAGTTGAACCACAGCCACACTTGATCACAAACGTGTGAACCTGCTCGCTCATCTTCCTATCCACAGAAATAGCACAAGCATTCAGGACACCGGTCACTGTAACATCCGACATCTCCAACCCGTTCTCCAGCATTTGCCTAAACAAGCCCAGTCCACGCAGCCCTGCCTTCTTAGCAAAAGTGACACGGACACCTTCCCTGTTCTGACAAAAACCGGTGAGAACAGCATTGTATGTAACAAAGTTCCTCTCGGGCATCCGATCAAACACACCCAGAGCCTTGTCAACGAACCCAAACTCCATGTATCCATTGAGTAACCCGGTCCACGAAATTACGTCCTTCACCGGCATCCTCTGAAACACACCAACGATATCCTCTACAGAATCGCCATGCTCGGCATAAAACCCAATGAGCGCGTTGCCAACACTCAAATCAGCCTCCAACCCGGACTTGAGAGACAGAGCGTGCACCGCTGCCCCCTGGGGCAGGCTGAACCCCTCGGCAGCCGCCGTCAGGAGCGCCGACAGAGAAAACCGGTCGGCGGCAACACCGCCCGTCCTCATGTCCCCGAACAGCTGAAACGCCTCCTCGTGCCTTCCCAGCTCGACCAGCCCCGAGAGCACGGTGTTCCACGAGGACACGTCGCGCTGCTCCATCGCGTCGAACACCTTCAGAGCGTCCTCTAAGCGGCCGCACTTGACGTACATGCCGAGGAGCGCATTGGCGACGAGGAGCAAGCCGCCGCCGCAGTAGCCGTCCTTGGCGGCGAGCGCGTGGACCTGGGTCCCGAGCCGCGGGTTGGCCCTGCGGATGCAGGCGGTGAGGAGGCCGACGAAGGTGTACTCCGTGGGTGCGAGCCCCGCGAGGCGCATGCGGCGGAAGAGCGCCTCGGCGGCGGAGACGGGGGACCCCAGGCGGGCGTGGCCAGAGATGAGCGCGCTGTAGGAGGCGGCGTCGCGGGCGGTCATCCGGTCGAACACCTCCTGCGCGTCGGCGAGGCGGACCGCGCGGAGGTACCCGCACATGACGGCGTTGGCGAGGCGCGCGTCGGAGAGAGCGGCGGCGCCGGACTTGGCGGCGGCCGCGTGCGCGGCGCGGGGGTCGGCCGCGCGGGGCGGGAGGCGTAGGCGGGGCGCGGTGCCATGGGCGGCAGTCCCGGTGGTGGTGGTGGCAGGCGGCGGAGGCGGAGGGGGCGGGAAGGAGAGGCGCGAGCGTTGCTGCCGGGGTGCGAGGGGGAGAGCGGGAGGGGAGGATGAGGTGGAAGTGGCCATTCATTTCACTCCAAGCTGAACGGAGCTAAAGGGGCGTACCTCCCTCTTTGACGCTGAGGCATCGAGCGCCCGGACCCGGAGCGAGTGAGCAACTCGATGGCGCAATGGTAATTTCTCTTTTATTTAATCTTTACATAATTATATGAATTCGTTTCAACAAAAGGGTCATATATATGTCCCAATCTAAGAAAAAATCTACTCGTACAAAAAATATGGTTCCACATTCACACAATCACACATATGACAGATGTATCCACAATGATGCAAGTTATAATTTCATCACAATGCACATCTCTATCTCTACGGAGTATATAATTGCGGCTAACAACCGTAGGTACGTCGCACAATCCGGAAAAACCAGGATCGTTTAAAAAATCCAGCATACCACGATCGGGAAAAAACTCGACATACCAGCCTACGCTAAAACAAACCCTGCTACAAACCGGGTCAAACACCGTCTATTCATCCCCTCAATGCAACAAAGAGAAAAACCCCAATCCCCCGACCACGATCCCCACGCGCTCCCCTCCCACGGCCGCCTCCGACACGGGCGACGCTGCCACACGACCCACTATGTCGCCGCCTCGACTGATGCCTGATGGTCGCCGCCACCGTCAGCCGTGAAGCCCGCTGCCATTGCCTCCGGCGATGGGAACGGAGTATACTATATACCCCGTCGGCGCGAAGCAGACCACCATTGTCCGAGTCTAGCAAGGCCATGCCACGCCGGCGACCGTACCAGGCCGTCGCCATGATGCCATCGGCCCGGAAAGAGCCAGGCAAGAGCACATCACGCCGGCGAGCGTACCAGGCCGTCACCATCAGCCTACAAAGAGCCAGGCAAGAGCACGTCACACCGGCACGCAGCAGGCCGTGGCCGTCAAGCCTGACCAAAACGTGTCAGGAGTGTTGATCCTGTTCCTTGCTCCGACGACCTTCCTTGCCCCTGCTCTCCAACACCGCCGTGTGTTGCGATTTTTTAACGAGGGACGACAAATAGATGAGCACAGCGACTAGGGACATAATTTTGCTAGAAAACCAACATTGGAGCTGTACCAAGAGACTAGGGACATGAGCAGGAAGAGCGAGTAGGGACAGGAGTAGGGACATAGCGACAAGACATTTTTTCACTTCAATCAGATGTATAAAATCTAATTTCCCATACAGTCAAACAAAATAATAGTGCTATTGAGTGCTCTTTGCTAATACAATCGCCTAACCCCACTCCATAATTTCTTCACTATAAATGATCTACTAGTTGAATTTGGCGTGGCGGGTGAGTTTTTTTTTTTTTTGATCACCAAAATGTTGGCCAAATTGGGAAGTTCAAACATGTTTTTATTTTGTTACGAATAGTTAGCATTTTTTGTGAGCATTTTTGATATATTTTGTAGAATATTCAAATATTTAGTGGTTTGAAATGTGCAAACATGTTTGTACTTCGGTGTCATTATTTAATTGAAATTTAAAAAAATCCTTTTGAATTACTTCAAAATGGTGACACAACTTGAGTATTCGAAATTACATGTTTGCATTTCGGCGTCAATATTTAATTGAAATTAGAAAAAATGCATTTGAATTACCTCCAAATGGTGAAATTTTGTTACGAATAGTTAGCATTTTTCTGTGAGCATTTTTGATATATTTTGTAGAATATTCAAATATTTGGTGGTTTGAAATGTTCGAACACGTTTGTATTTCGGCGTCATTATTTAATTGAAATTAGAAAAATCCATTTGAATTTGATTCCACATTTGGGGAAAGTTTATTCGTATGGTGTCGAAATATTGGCCAAATTGAAATGTCCAAACATATTTGTATTTTGCTATAAGTATATAGCGTTTTTCTTTGAGTATTTTCGATATATTTTATGGAATATCGGAATATTCGCCCAAATGTTGGCTAAATTGTAATTTGCAAATATGTTTTTTATTTTGGTATGAGTAGGTGCCATATTTTGTGACCATTTTTTTGTATATTTTGTACAATATTCAAATATTTAGTAGTTTGAAATGTTTGAAGATGTTTGTATTTCAGCGTCAATATTTAATTGAAATTAGAGAAAATGCATTTGAATTACCTCCAAACGGTGAACAAATTTGAGGATTCCAATTTTTTTAACATAAGTAGTTTGTATGTAAATATCTGATTGTTTTGGTATATTACTTGTATTTTTGCAATGGATATATTCGGATATATTGATTTATAATTTGTTTGAATTTCAAAAATTGGTGAAAGTGGGAAGCTATTCGAACGTTTTTTTCGTTTTTAATGTTGATATATTTGTCATGTTTGTGAATACCGTATGGCAGAAATTCAAATTCGAAGATGTACACATTCAAAATTTCTTTAGATTTGAATATATCAAAATTAGTGTGGAGTATTATCGGATGGAAATTATCGCGGAGGAGATCGGTTTTTTTCTATTTTTTTTTTTGTTTTTTTATCTTACAATGGGTAATATTTTGTATTTTTTTCCCGACAAAGTAGAAAAAATATCTGGGAAACTAATTTAACAAATTTTAAATAAAGTTGACATTTTTTAGTTCATGTGGAACATTTCAAGGTTGCTTAAATTTAAAAATTTATTATATTGTGAAATGGGCACAATGGTTTTTTGTTGCATTTTTTTGTGTGGGAAGTTTGAGAAATTGTTAAACTTGGAATTTTTTTGTATTTTATTTGCACTGTTTTGTGTGCAATGTATTTTTGGTGTGAGTTTTGTGTGAAGATTTTTAGAAGTTGGTAAATGTGATTTTTTTTGAAGCATTATTTGCACTGTTATGTATCATGGATTTAAAACATTTTTTTTCCAGTTTTTCAAATGCTTAGATTTGGAAGCCGTTGGAAATTTTGAAGTTTTCAAATGCGAAATTTGATCATATGGCATAAATAGTAAACGTTTATTTTTTTTGTGTTAATGTTGATATATTTGTTATGTTTGTGAATACCGTATGGTAGAAATTCAAATTCGAAGATGTACACATTCAAAATTTATTTAGATTTGAATATATCAAAATTAGTGTGGAGTATTATCGGATGGAAATTATCGCGGAGGAGATCGGGGTTTCTTTTTTAATTTTTGTTTTTGTTTTTTTGAACTTGCAATGGGTAATATTTTGAAATTGTTTTTTTTTCGGAGAAAGTAGAAAAATTATCTGGGAAACTAATTTAACAAATTTTAAATAGAGTTGACATTTTTAGTTCATGTGGAACATTTAAAGGCTGCTTAAATTTAAAAATTTCCTATATTGTGAAATGGGCACAATGGTTTTTTGTTGCATTTTTTGTGTGGGAAGGCTGAGAAATTGCTAAACTTGGAAATTTTTTGTATTTTATTTGCACTGTTTTGTGTGCAATGTATTTTTGGTGTGAGTTTTGTGTGAAGATTTTAAGAATTTGGTAAATTTGATTTTTTTTGAAGCATTATTTGCACTGTTCTGTATCCCGGATTTAAAGTTTTGAATTCAACAATTTTCAGTAATTTTGTGTGTTTGTAAAATTTCCGGCGGGGGACCCACACGTCAGGGGGGTTTTTTTTAAAAAAAATTGGAAAATCGTTTTGGCTGACAGCACGGGCCCGCAGTGACGCTAGCAGCTGGCGTCAGCCGCCGGCGGCGGCCGCGCTGCCGAGCTCACGCTCGAGCACGCGAGCACGCGCGCGTATTGGGAGCGCGCGGACCCGGCAGAGGAGGCGGAGGGGACCCGGACGGGCGGTGCATCGGGCCGTTTGGTCGCCTCACTCGCCGGCGGCGAGCAGAACGGTGGCGGCGGACGGCGACTACGGCGAGGAAGATTCCCGCGCGCGTGCGGCCTCCCGGCAGCTGATTTCCGGCGAGGAAGGAGAGGCGACGGCGCCGGACCTGGCTGTGACCATCGATTTGCGTGGGGAGGAGTGAAACGGCGTGGCGGCGTTGCCGGCGACGTCGGCGCCGCACGGGAAAGAGAGATGGGGGAGGAGAGATGTGGCCGCACTTTTGCAGAAAAGTCCCTGAGTTTTCGGGAAATTGCATATAGGTCCTTCCAAGCGTTACTGTTCAACACTGTAGCTACTGTAGCTAACTACAGTAACGTGATCGCTGAGAGAGCGAGGAATCGCCCATCTTTCATATAGTTAGTGATTGCATTGTTAGGCCAACTATTTTTTCATGTGTAAAGAAACGAGCTCTGAGTCTTGCCATTCTTCAGAGCTCGTTTATGCTTTTCTATGTCACCTTCACTCAGAAATACATTGTGAGGAAATTGCTGCCACTTATGATCTGGTATGGAGAGTTGGGTACACTTCGAAATTTTTCTTTATTGGCTTATACCAATGAGTTCTTAAATAGTGAGTTATTTTCTAATCGAAAGCAGATAAGCTATTTTTCTATTCAAGTAACTATATAGCTTGTTTTGTCATGCACCCATTCCAGCTTGATATCGGTTCACAAACAATGTTGAGGAGTACAAGTTTCCATCACATCTCAGACACCTTAAAAATATTAAAACCACACTGTCAGAGCGGCAAAACGTGGATATCCTTTATTTGGCTTTAATGAGAGATTATTAGCTGAGTTTTGCTTCATGTTCATATGGTGTCAATTATAGCCTTTACCCAATAACACAATAAGTGCTATGGAACCTTGATGTTTTTGGAAAATTATTGACATGTCATGCGAAGAAAGAAACTTGAGTCAGTGGCAAACGAACATGAATTCAGCTACCTAATATGTTCAAAGCTGCACTGACGGAAATATCCACAAAATTGCAAACCAAGTTAGATCATATCTGCAAATCCAATTTATTTATTATCCCGTAGCAACGCACGGGTATTATGCTAGTTGTTTTAATATTTACTATCATAATTATGTTGTTGAGGTTTCTAGTTGTAGTTAAAAGAATACTTGATAAATTTATATTCAAGGTTGTGTATAAAAAAATCAGAAGTTCGTATTTAGGTAAACAAAATTTATATACAAATAAGTAAAATAATGTTTAAATCAACTAAATATATGAGACATGCACAGTGAAAGCTTCATTCAAATGTTTAAGTGTTTTTCCTCTTTTTCGCATTGACAATATATTAAAGTAGTTTGCTTTTGGGAGGATCATATTCATCATGATTTTTAGAGTTACAATAGGAAGTCATATGTAATAGATAGCTCTCCAATAGAACATTAAATTTCGCACGCCACTCCTACCGTCATGTATCTAGCTAGTTTGACATTCATTGTCGGGAGTTTAGGGTTTGATAAAGCCATGCAATACTTGCTTAGAACAACACGTATCTCCCATGTATTCATACTATCTTTTTTATTGTCTTTCATAATGGGTTGATCATTGCCATGCCAATTAATATTCATTTAATTTATATTTTGATACATTCCAATATAATGGTGTAGATTAATTTGATGTATTCATGCGCTAGTAGTCGTAAATAAACAAGATTTCGATGGATCATGACATAGTGGTTGTTTATCTCTTAGAATATATAGTCAACTCCAACTTCTACTATGTTGATTTTTCACTTGGTTTTGATATTTAAAAAAATCTATGACATCACTCAACATGTTTATTTCTTGACATCACAAATTATTTTCTCATACTTTTTCATATGCTAGTGATGTGTTATATGCCTCCTTTCGTGATCGTTGATGTAAACAATCTTTGGTCCAAAATGTGATTTATGCCTCACGGTGACAATTTTGTGTAGAATCATGTGTTAATCACCATCCAATTTTCTACCATTTTTTAATATTATAGTATATCACTTAACAAATGCGTAATTTCTATGAAACACAAAAGTGATGTAGTAGTGTTGGTTGAAACCAGGTTGTGAAAATGACGAGTGCCTCTTGTGTGATCATAAATAATATATATATTTTATTTGATAAATATCTAGTACCGAAATTGTTCAATGGTTTTGCCCAGAAAAAAACTAAACTCGGATGAAAGGCCAAGTTTTGCCACTTAATTTTATATCACGTCACAGTAGAGGGTCGGGAAGATATAGATCATTTTGCTCCGATTATGGCACTACCGAGTATCAAATTATGAACTAGAAGAGTGGTGAATTGTCGGTTAATAAGTTTACTCCAAAATAATCATTTTTAGAGCTGTAGAATTGAATGGATTTCTAATGCGATTTTCTAGGTGAGCAATATATATGAGCCAAACTAACACAAGGTATCAACAAAGCAAATATAATTAGTTTGCAAGTAAAACAACAAATGAGACCTATGGAGACTAATGTATTCCCAAATTATGTTCCATCCTTGGACAACCATGCATGTCACCATTTAGTCGGTACCACCAAGTGCAGGAGCATATATTGCCTTTACTTGTTGATTGTGTCTGCAACCATTTGTAACTGCTAAATCTTGGGTCGACGACAAAATGTTTATGAAAAGGTTCAAACATATTTTTTTTCTAAATTTTAAGAGTTCTCTCAAATCTACTGGCTTCATTTCTGGATTCTTTTTTAGGTGGTGAGTGTGTTGAGTAAGTTTATTGCGATGTACAAGTAGCATTTTTATTATACTAGTAAATATAAGAGTCTATGTAATCTAAACGTGGACAAGCACTTTTACATAGGATTTATAGGATAGTCTTATGTGAGTTTACACGAACTAAGTGCAGTATGCAATTTAAGATTACAACACATATATTTTTTTAAATCAACAAATAATACATTTAAAAACTATCACAACACTATAGTTAATTGTGTAAGAGTGTTGTTAAGACGGAACCAACCGAACCACGGCGCGGTAGGAGTGCCATTTCTTCTCTTGGAGGCAGGGCAATAGATTAAAATTAGGCGGTAAGCGATAAAGCCAAAGCTTATGGGCTTGTCGATATTGTAGGGGATGAAATGATTAACGACCACTGCGAAATTGATCTAGTGTGGTTTCCAGAAATGTATAAGAATTGGTAGTGTTCGGATTTCTTTAAAATATTTTGACAATAAATTATCTTATATTTATGTTTATTTTACCTATTTGTGCAACATTTATTTAGTTTTGTGTTGTTTTCACGGTATTCGTCTGCAGATCTTGAATCAGATTTTTCTCCAGAAAATGTGAACATTACGCATTTTATCTCGCATGGAAAATTCCATAAAAAATATTGAAGAAATATTTCGTCAAGTAGAATATCTGAGACACAAAGAGTGTACGAGACGGGAGCAGTGGGATATCACAGTGCTCCATAGGACAAGTGGCGGGCGGGCAGGGCATGTGGCCCTCACGAAGCTCGCTTAGAGAAATTTTTTTATAGAATGCTTCGTGGAAGAGGGACACTCTAATTTTCATGATTTTTTTGGAGACGTTCCTGAACACGAAAGTCTTCTCCTACTCATTGAGAGGGAAAATTCCGTCGAATTGTTGCCTCCGAGAGGGGGAAATCACCAATGTCGTCGACACCAACGCCTCATCGATGTGGGGAGCATCATCTCCAGCACCATCCACATTACCACCACCAACAACGCCATCACCATCTTCGTCAACGACTACCCCTCCCCCATATCGGAATCTTGATTAACTTTTGAGTGTCGTGTGTATGCTAATAATCGATATAATGTTAGTATTTGCTTCTAAAGTTATACATTCAGATTATATCATATGCCTCTTATTGTTGCCATGTTTTGCCGTTTTGGGTAGTTCTTTATGTTCCCGGGGCTTAGGAAATCCTAGTCATAATGTCCATATAGTTACACTATGAGTTTGTGATCATGCTTTATTCTTTAGTTGTAATTCTATGATGGTAGTGGCGAACATCGACTACTTATTACTTCTCCATTTATTTATTTTTTGAAATGTATTACTTCTCCATTTATGAGCTCATGGGGTTGCACCTTAGAGGAAGGAAGATGGGTGAGATGACATAAACCGTTACCCAATTCTTAAAATTGTAATAGAGGTAAGTCACGGGGACTCTATAATGTAATAATGAAATGGTATGGCTATTTATGACTTGATAATTCACTTGATTGCGCATGGATATGGCCCGGAGATCAATCATTAGAGGTGTAATTCCGTATGGATATGGGTGTACCTAGAATAGGTACAGTCTAGAAAGAATAAGAAATGGCATCTTACTTCTCATGCTTAGCATGGAACTGTATATATGTCGAGAATTAAAATTTCTATCGGCCTTGGAAGCGTTGCATTTTATATAATACAATCGTAGATTTGTCCTTTTGTTCTTAGAGGACTGGTCCATCTTCTAACCATATTACTCATTATCTTCGTTGATTTTACCTTGCACTCAAAACCCCTAAAACAGTTACAACCTTATAAATCTTTTCAACATTTACAGTCACTTCATCATTAACTTTGCACGACAAACCTTCAGCTATTCGTGGGTTCCACAATCATTATATGTCAAAATAATCGATACACTATAGGTATTTATTAGTACACACCGTAGATTCTATAATAACATGCATTGACAATACGAAAGATCGAAACTGAAGATAATACTAATTCATCCATATATTTTGTCAGTTTTGTATCTTTGTTCAGTGTTGGAAGAAAGTGATACATGAGTGAGCTACCCGAGAGATAATCACACAAAAATGTCTCACATGATTAATTACCATTTGGTACCAAGTAGTATCACCCATCCCATCATTCTAAGGGCGTGTACAGATAAGACTATCCATTTTATGCATTGCATGCTATTTAGATAAGACAAAACAAACACTCATATAATGGGTTATCATTGAGTTGTGTCCAATAATTAATTTTTGTATCCACCTACAATTATAGGATTAAAAATATAGTACATAGAAATTGTGTGACTAAGAGATGACGTTCATACAATTAGAAAATATCTCATCTTTGTTGCTATTTTTCTTATCAAATAAAATAAAGGTGTTAATTTCCTTCAAAACAGAAAATATAAAGGAATAAAAATATGGCGATTACTATCCTACTTTTTTTTTCCTTTTTGAGTGAGCTTACAATCTTATGTGTCATTGCTAAGATAGCGCCTTGATAAGTTACCGGCTAAGTGTGGCTAGCAAAATCAAAAATATGTCGTACGAGGTTATGGCGAAATGAGTACCAGCTATAAATTTAGTACTCCATTTGTTCTCCCTCAAAAAAATAGTACTCCATTCGTTCACTAATGTAAGGCATTTTAGCCTTTTCTAGACGTATTTTATACATATGTTCACTCATCTTAGTATGTATGTATAGTTATTATTAAAATAGAAAAAATGGCCTACATTAGTGAAAGGAGGGAGGAACAAATTTATACCGAGGTATATGACGCGTGGCCCCAATTAGTACAGGGCCCAATTAGTACAGGGAGAGGTAGAGAAACACAGGGCAGATGTTAGGAAAAGTCTATTCATCACCCAGGTGATCGGCACCTACCCATCCTCCCGCTCCTTAGCGTGACGCGTGTCCCGACGGGGCCCACACACCGCAACCTGATAAGGTCGTCCTCCTCCTCTGGTCGTTTTTGTCCCTCTTGCTCTCCACCTTTCTCCAGCATAGCACACCTCCCGGCTCAGCCGCCGCCGCGCGCCTCCTCGGTGAGCTCGCCGCACCCGCGCGCCTCCCCGGCCCGGCCGCCGCCGCCGCGTGCCCCCTCGGTCAGGTCGCCCTCACCCGCGCGAATCCCCGGCCCGGCCGCCGCACCCACGCGCCTCCTCGGCGAGGTTGCCGCACCCGCGTGCCTCCGGGGCCGGGCGTCGCTGTGTGCCTCCTCGGCGAGGTCGCCGCACCCGCGTGCCTCCTCGGCGAGGTCGCCGCATCTCCTCGTCCCCTAAATCGCAGCCACACGGGGACTCGACAACGGCGACGACGCGGGCCTGCAGTGCCAAGGAGGACCGGCGCTGTCGGTGATGCGAGCAGCGGGCAAGGGACTGCTACCAGCGGCGCACGGCAGTGCTGCAACCCGTGGGCGGCGGTGCTGCCCGCGCTCGAGCGGTGCTCGAGGTCGGCGCCGGTGCTGCCTTCCGTCATGGGCGGCGCTGCCTGCGCTCAAGGCCAGTGCTGCCATCGGGTGGAGCAAATTTATTCGATAATTTTTGGTTCTTCTTTCCTTGATTTTGGTGCAAAATTTTGAAGCATTTGTAGCATTATTTTTCCTCTGTTGATGCAAATCGATACAAGAGTTGTAGCAAGTTTCTTCTTGATACATTTTTCTTGATGTGGTGCAATTTTTTTAAAGGTTTGTAGCAGATGTTTCCCCTTTTTGATGCAAATCTGGAGACGAGTTGTAGCAAATTTCTTTGTTTTATAAAATGCAATTTTATATTCAAGAGGTGCAAATTCTTAAAAGTTCTGTAGCATTTTGTTGTCCTTTGTGATGCAAATCAACGTATTAGCCGGAGAGCCTTCGACCACGTCTTCTCCGACGATGGAGGTCTTTTTGCTGCAAGGTGCTCCCAGGGGCTCAACAGCGTTGCTGCCATGGTGGAGGCGATGTGCTTCCAAGGAACAGTGGCGTTGCTCCCAGGGGTGGCATGATGGTGCTGCCAGGGGCACGGTGGTGCTACTAGCCGTCGGTCGCCGCCGGCATGAGGCGCTGCAAGCCAAGGTCATCGGAGCTGCGAGTTATGGGTGCGGCGCGTCGCGTCTGTCGAGTGAGGCAAGGGGATTTTTCATCCTCCGGGGGGCGGCGAGGTCTCTTGCCGGAGCTACGACGGTGTTTTCTCCGGTGATGGTTGGAGAATACGGTCGACCGACGGGGACGGGACTGCTGCGGCACGCAGCCATGGGATTGTTGGGGTTTTTTTCTGTGAGGGAACGAGAGGCACGGATGATTTTTATTTTCGCGTTGACCATTCAAACGTGTGATGGGACACGTGTAGCTCTCTCCACCCGGGTGATCTTTCGGAAAGATCACCCGGTGACGCTCAGCACGCCCCCAGATGTTACCGGCCTCGTAATTGCCGTTTTACTGTCCCTAATCTGTGGCCTCCCACTTCCTCGTCGCTCCCGGCAATCATCCGACCTCCACCTCTCCGTTCCGCCGCGCCGCGCCACGCCGCCTATCTCCTTTTGTCTTTCAGGAGACGGCGCCGCCTCTGGCCCCACGGGATGGCCTCCGGAAGCTCGGCTGGACGCGAGCCGTACGACGAGGAGGCCGCCTCCCGCCGCCCGCTCGAGCTCGGCGTCCGGGACTCCGCCTCCGACCACCGGTCCGGTGAGCTCCATGTGCTTTTTTACACTGGATATTCTCCTAAATTTAAGGATCCGGTGCGGCAATGCATGGCGGGATGTTGAAATTGGGGAAATCCGAACAGGGCGTAGTTTTCTGTTGCGTGGGGTAGAAGAGGGGATCGAGTTGAACCGTGAAGAGCAACCTAGGATAAACAGAGAGCGTAATTGAATGCATTAGCAAGTTCTATTTTTCACGGGTAGCATTGTGTGCGTGCCTGAACCCCTGTGCATGTTGGGAGGTGAAAATGTGCAATGCAACTGATGTTTGCAGCTGCACCGTAATAGGTCAATTGCAGCTAGGTGGGCCTTTTGGATGCCTACGAAAATCTGGTCTCTATTTGCCATTGTGGCCTAATGTGTCGATAGTTTTGAGCATAGTTTAAAATAGCCGGCTATTGCATTTAGCCCCGTCGATTTCAGAAGTTATGAAAGGCTATAGCGGGCTATGGCCTTATAGCCGTTTTGATAAATAATGATAAAATTTAAAATTTGAGTAGCATATATTCATATATATCAATAATTTACTGATGCATAACATATTAACATAGTCACATGAGAGATACAAATAATCAGGAGTACCAGACGTAGTTATGTCAAAATATTACAACATTCAGTAGCAGCAATTCAGTACATCGTTTTGACAAAATATTCAATCAAAATCAATTAGCATGTAGCAAAAGCAAGTTCAGGATATAATTATGTCCATATATTACATGGCAACAATATCATATGGGTTGAGTTTGGCTCTGATATATGGCCGAGCGGAATAATTTTGGTCCAAAATTTTTGGGCCCCTCAGCCAAAAGTTTAGCGGCTAAGGGGTTAAATCGGGGCTAAATCAATTTAACCGGGCTATTAGCGGCTATTATCACTTTAGCCTATGAAGGTCATAGCCGTAGCCCCAAGCCCCTCGAAAGGCTATAGCCGGGCTATAGCTGGGAAATCATAGCATTGTGAAAACATTGATTCTTGTCAGAAATGCAATAGACATATTCATGGAACTATTCCCACGAAAGGCTATAGCCGGGCTATAGCTGGGAAATCATAGCATTGTGAAAACATTGATTCTTGTCAGAAATGCAATAGACATATTCATGGAACTATTCCCACGTAGATAGCATTGTAACTAGAAATCATAGCATTGTGAAAATGATTTATGGAACAACAACAACAACAACAACAAAGCCTTTTTTCCCAAACAAGTTGGGGTAGGCTAGAGTTGAAACCCATAAGATCTCGAAACTAGGTCATGGTTCTGGCACATGGATAGCTAACTTCCACGCAGCCCTATCCATGGCTAGTTCTTTGGTGATATTCCAATCCTTCAGATCTCTCTTAACAGACTCCTCCCATGTCAAGTTTGGCCTACCACGACCCCTCTTAACATTCTCATCCCGCTTTATCCGTCCGGTATGCAATGGCGCTTCCGGAGGCCTACGTTCTATATGACCAAACCATCTTAGACGGTGTTGGACAACCTTCTCTTCAATTGGTGCTACCCCAACTCTCTCACGTATATCATCATTCCTAACCCGGTCCTTTCTTGTGTGGCCACATATCCATCTCAACATGCGCATCTCCGCTACACCTAACTGTTGGATATGTCGTCTCTTGGTCGGCCAACATTCTGCGCCATACAACATCGCAGGTCGAATCGCCGTCCTATAGAACTTGCCTTTTAGCATTGTGAAAATGATTTATGGAAGCATAAAAATATAAATATGAGTACCACAGTAGCAAACATTGATTTTTGTGAGAAATGCCATAGACCTATTCATGGGACTCTTCCCACGTGGATAGCATTGTGACTAATAATCATGAAAACATAGTATTAACATCCTACGGACCTAGTTCTCATCTACGTTTTGTGGTGTATAACATGTTGGATAAGGATTATAGATTTAAAAAATTCTTCGTTTGAAGAAGGACAGGCCTGGCGCAGTGGTGAAGTACTCCCCACTTGTGCCAAGAGGTCCTGGGTTCGACTCAGCCTCTCTGCATTGCACTTTGCAGGGGTAAGGCTTGACTCGTATAATCCTTCCCCAGACCCCACTTGGTGTAGGAGCTTCGAGCACTGGGTCTGTCCTTTTCCTTTTGAAGTGGCAAAATCACAAGACGGAGTAGAATTGAGACTAGGTGACTGTGTGACTGCTTATGATACCAAAACTGTTCATCTTGTTAGACAACATATGGTCAATCCTATCCTATGCTACATAAGCTTATACGCTAGAGAGCTCTCTATTTTCTACTACAATTTTCTTAGGAAATGCAAGCTTCATTACCCCTAGCCTCTGCATACCCAAATTATTACAAAAAATCTGATAAAATTGGCAAAACAAAGAAAAAAGGACATGCCATGGCAGGTTGCCAAACACAGTACAAGCCATAGCCGAGCCCCTTGTAAACCCTTTGCCGGAGGCTACCAAGAGATTGTCCACATGCTAACAGCAATGTCACTCATTTCAACCTTTCTTCCACATTCTCTCTTTCCCCATACTTTGGCATGATATTTCCATTAGATCAACAAAAATATTCTGCAAAATTGGACAACGAAGATGCAAGAAGATGAATTTACCTTGATTTTCATTCACTTCATCGTACCTACTGTAGGAAATATCGTGCCTAGATATCAGGTGGGCTCAACTAAAGCTGATACAAGTAAGAAGTACTTGGAGGGATGTCAGAAGAAGCAATCAAGTGCAGATGATGTACGCAAGAGCAAGTCTGGATACTTCATGGCATTCGGGGTGGACCTATCTCCTGATAATATGGCAGTTGCCATTGTATATTTTGTGCAAGGGGTTTTAGGCCTTGCCCGACTTGCTGTTAGCTTTTACTTAAAAGATGATCTTCACCTTGATCCGGCTGAGGTACCTGGTGCTTATTATTTCTTCTTCATATATTTTCTTAGTGGTCCTGATATTTGAGATGTTGACTTATTATGTGCATTAGTAATTTACCTTGTAAGCAATAGATGTTAATAAGTGACTAAGCCGGTTTATATTGTATAGACTGCAGTTATATCTGGCTTCTCAGCATTGCCCTGGTTGATCAAGCCCCTCTATGGATTTATCAGGTCTCAGAAAAGTTCTCTATACATTTCTTTCTGTCGTATTGTATATGTACACTTGATGGCACTGACTGCGCTGCCCTTGCCTTCCAGTGATTCCATTCCTCTCTTTGGGTACCGAAGAAGGTCGTATCTTATTTTATCAGGATTTCTTGGAGCACTTTCATGGAGTTTGATGGCTACAGTTGTGAACAGTAAATATGGTGCAGCATTCTCTATTCTTCTTGGATCACTTTCTGTTGCCTTCTCAGATGTTGTAAGTATGAGCTAGATATTCTGCAAGCAGGTTATCGTGTTCAACTGTTTAGATGAAGTGTTGAGTTAGGGTGACCATATTTTATTTATGCATTTGCATTCATTAAAGTGCTCATGTGCTCCATACCTGATTTTGAATCAACATTTGGTGCTCTCTCTTGTGTCATGGAAATCACTTTCCTTATGCAGTAAGAAAAGCACCAGTAACATCAACTTGCTAGAAATAATGATTGATTAACATCAAGTACTTTCTTTTATCAGTTACAAGCTTATATATGTGGCTATGTGTAGAGTGTAGACCTAATCTTAGAGCATGCTGCTACTGCATCCTTGAAACTATTAAAATAGTCAGATCTAATAATCTGTAAAGTATAGGCGTCAATGATCCTTTCAAAATATTGCTTAAGGTTCCAGTTATATGTGCTACAGCACAGCCAATGAACAAGTGGTCACTATCCTCAGAACAAGTACAAAAAGACAAGTTAATGTCCTACTTCCTCACTAGTCACTGCCAAAAATTCCTTGGTTGCTATTGTGGGAGATTGGTGTTTTAAGTTGAGTTGTTTGTTACTAATGGTAATGCGACCTGTACTGGATCACACTCATCAGAGTATACCTTGTGTATGCGTTATTGTTCTAGCTTATTTGCAGGCTAATGATGCAACCATGCGATGTCGCCTTTGTTTGGGAGGATATTGCGATTACTCGACATTAATCTATATCCAGTTGAATATTGCATTAGACTGGCTGTTCGTATACATATTTCCTTTTTTATTTTTTTTATTTTTTTGAATCAAAGGGACCCCCCGATTTCATTAACAGAAACCATTATTACATTATCCTCCACAACACAGCCACCACCAGCGAAACACATACCCAGGAAGAAAAAACAACAAGGTCTGATAGTTCTCAGAAGTAACAAGCGAAAGAAGAGCAACTACAAAAGCTAGACTTAGAACACTTCAACATCCTATCCTTGACCTCTATGTCGCCCATCCTCTTGTGCTTCTGAAGGCTTCATCAGTGACCCGCACCAACAGCTTTGCGCCCACTGTAGTTCCATTTTTGCGTCCTCCGATACCTGCATTTTTGCCCACCAATCAATCCAATGTCCAATTCGATGAATCACTTCAACTGGTTCATTAGGCCATTTGTTTTCGAAACAAGCAAGGTTCCTAGTTTTCCATATCCCCCAAAACACTGCTGCAATACCTACTGACATTTTCCCTCTTTGTTTATCAACGAAACCATCAAGCCAGGTAGTCAGGCACTGGTGAACGTTAGCGAATCGGCAATTCATACCAGTGGCTACACTCACCACATTCCAGACATATCTAGCTAGGGGGCAACTAAGGAAGAGGTGGTCAATGCTTTCATCCTGTCCACAGAATAAACAGTTTTTTGTGCATACCCCACCTCTTTTTAGCAAAACGTCTCTGGTGAGGATACTTCGTTTTAGTATCAACCAGAGAAACGTTTTTATTCTCAAAGGAATTTTTATTTTCCACCAAAATTTATAAGGGACACTTTCCATTGATTGCATAGCCAAATAGAAAGATTTTACTGAGAATTGTTTCGAGTCAATAACAGCCAAATGAGCTTGTCATCTTCTTCCAACAGCCTCACATTTGAGCAAATGTCCAAGAGATTCCTCCACTCTACCTGTTTATCCCCAGTTAAATTCCGTCTAAAAGAAAGAGAATTAATCCCGGATCTAAAAACCGTAGAGACAAGTATATTTTGGTCATTTGAAATCGCATACAACAGTGGGAACTGAGCAGAGAAACATGTATCCGAGAGCCATAGGTCTCCCCAGAATCTAGTTTTCCTACCATTTCCAATCTCAAATCTGCAACAAGCCAAGAATAACGGTTTTATCTCCATAAGCCCTTACCAAAAATGTGAGTCTCCAGGTTTCGTCACACATTGTCTCCAGGTTTTATTTCCTTTTTTATTTGAAGTGTCAAATTATGTTTGTCCACGTCAGTTTGTAATTTGGAAATATCTAGCCAAGGCTGCCAGTATGCATTGAAAATAATTAAATATATTTAAATGAAGATTATCTTTTAAACAGAAAAGGTCACCACATTCTCTTTTATCACATGTTAGAGCTGTTCCTGCATGAATTAGGACTAGAGTGCTATTAAGTTTCATATATATTACTGCTTCCTGGATTTGTTTCAACCTGACCTGTGAAAACAATACAGGTGGTAGATTCTATGGTAGTTGAGAGAGCTCGTGGCGAATCACAGAGTACATCTGGATCTCTCCAGTCTCTATGTTGGGGATCCTCCGCATTTGGTGGAATTGTGAGCGCATACTTCAGTGGTTCGCTTGTGCATACTTATGGAGTAAGGTTTGTCATAAAACTTCACTGTTATCTACTGCAGCCCTACAATATCTTTTATTGCAGTACACTGATGAATATATTCATGTAAACGCAGATTTGTCTTTGGTGTTACAGCATTTTTACCCTTGATGACATCTGCTGTTGCAGTTCTTGTAAATGAACATCGTTTGACTCCTGGAGAACATGCTATGTCGGTCTCTGGTTCAGGATTTATTGAGAGTTCGACACAGCACATCAAGCAGCTATGGACTTCTGTAAAGCAACCTAACATTTTCTTGCCGACCTTGTTTATATTCCTCTGGCAAGCAACACCACACTCAGAGTCCGCCATGTTTTTCTTCATGTATGTATCAGGTTACCACAGTTTCACATCTGTCTGTAATTACACCATCTCTTTTATTGTGTACATGATTATTGTTTACTGTTGTGCGTGAGTTAGTTGTAAATGCAGTATCAACAGTTTTACAAAATACAAACTGCAGCAGATTACTAGATGTTCCTCTAGCTCATCATTGAATCGATTTGATTACCATAGGTTCGAGGTAAACAAAATACCAACTTAATTGCAACAATGATGATCCTAGTTAAGCTCTATATGGTCATCGCTGCAACTAGGTTGCATTATAGCTGACCTGTAGCATAGGCACAGCTTTTCATTATGTATTTGAAAATGCATGATTACTGTTTATCTTATGATGTTTATTTGAATTGATTGAACTTTCATACCCCCTTATTATTAATCGCAGCACAAATAAACTTGGATTCACTCCAGAGTTTCTAGGACGTGTAAAGCTTGTTACTTGCATTGCATCCTTGCTCGGTGTCGGAATTTATAACTATTTTCTGAAGGCAGTTCATCTGAGGAAAATATTTCTTGTGACAACCATAATAGGTTCAGCCCTTGGAATGACACAGGTGCTCCTGTTGCTTTTCTTTCACTGCAGCAGCTGTTATTTGCCATCATTAAAATCTTAGTGTGCTGTATGTCTTCAGGTTCTTCTTGTAACTGGGCTTAATAGGCAGTTTGGGATCAGTGATGAGTGGTTTGCCATTGGAGATTCGTTAATCATCACAGTCCTTGGCCAGGTACGGAACAGTACTACTTTGCTGATTGATGGCAAACTCTTTGCATTATTTGGTATACAACACTAACTGGGGCAAGCTAAGAGGTTAGTTCATTGTAGAATGATGCGTTGAGCTGATCATTGTTTTGTTACAGTGCTACTGATATATTAGTGGCATCGAATCTTGTTCCTTTTCCAGAAAAATAAGCCTGACTAGTTTGAACTTTGTTAACAAGTGGTAGTTCTTAGCATAACAACCACTCTTGAGGAATGAGGATAAGCATTCTAGTGTCCCAATGGTGTTGCACCATAGGAGTACTTGCTAAGTTTGACGTCAACATATCTGGCTTACAACTGTTACTCAAGACTTCCTCCTGCTTTCTGTCGTTCTCCTTGTATGTAAGCTTATATAACCTGAACTATGTGGCAGGCTGCATTCATGCCGGTGTTAGTGTTAGCTGCAAAGTTGTGCCCTCCAGGAATGGAAGCGACTTTGTTTGCCACTTTGATGTCCGTTTCTAATGCTGGGAGTGTTACTGGTGGTCTGGTCGGTGCTGGTCTGACAAAGCTCTTTGGAGTCACTAGGGAAAGTTTTGGAAATCTACCTCTGTTGATTATCATATGTAACCTCAGTTCCTTGCTGCCCCTGCCTCTTCTAGGTCTCCTTCCAGATGAGGATTCTGATAATGAAGAAACAAAACACAGCTGAGTTACAGATGTTTAATGCCTTCTAGTTCTCAAGTGTAGTATGGCCTGCTCCGTTTCAACCGAGGAAATAGATATGGCTGTGCCTCAGTTTGAGTAGGCAAATCAGCAGGGGAATACGAAATTTACATTCCATGTAAATATCAGTTTTCATTGCTGTCCTGTAAGCATCAAGATCAATATGGTCATCAAAAAATGGAACACGATCTCTACGGAGCACAGGTACTTTTCTTTTATGTAGTTAACATGTATAATGAGACAATGTTGAGCAATCTTTATGTAACTGATGTAACACCATGAAGAAGAGACCAGGGGTTAATTTTTTGGTAGTTGAACAGCAACCCCGTTTACGAATTTGGATACTTGGGAAAAGATATAACTACTTTTCCCTGTGGGAAGCTGTACTATGGATAGTGTCAACTGTGAAGAAACAAAACACTTCTCCGCACGTGGCTTGTGATACAGTACCAAAAAAAAAATATCTCTGCAATTATATGCATCCCATGAGGCCTGTAATGGCAAAGAGATGAAACAGTAAAAAGAAATAACACAGATCCGATTATGGTTGTACTTTGATTAGAGTTTGTGATGCACATCTACTCTTTGTAAACCACAAACAGTTGCCCTTGACTTCTGCTCTGAGGTCGTCTTTGAGACATGATTATAGTTTCTCCACACATCAAATCACAAATAAAGCTAGGATTTCATTATTTTGCTGAAAGCTATGTTTCTGATTAGTGGACTCTGGAAGATGACCCCAGAAGCTTTAATGCAGTGTATTTAGAATGATTTCCATCCTCTCTATGCCAGCACTTCCTGTACTCTATTTTGTCTGCCTTCCATGGCGAGGTGCTGCTCTAAAAACGCCCATGTTCAAATTCTGTTTGGTGGCACAAGCTCTGGACATACCTAAAAAACGATTGCTAGGCGTGGCATACTGTGTCCAAAGAGGCCCAGCCATATGTTAATCTCCTTCTGTCGCCATCAGAAGCTTCTTTTTTTGGTAATCGCATAAGCTTCTTAGACCTAACTAATGAGATAAGCAAGTTAAGATAACATTTACTACTTTATACATTCCGGTTACTGTCAAAATCACATCTACGTCCTCCCCCCAAAACAGTAGCAATCACATCTACATCGTGTCAGCGTCCCAGTGTTTGGTTTCCATAACAAATTCAAGTGCTCGTCTAATCAGCATGCATGGCTGGATTATTATCGCCGCACATGCCAGATTATGAGATTACTGACTCTGACTTGTTGGGGTTGGTTGCGACTGTGCATCATGTGGGGTCAACTCTGCTCTGCATTATTTTCCCCTCTGATGATCTGATAGAGAAGGATGGAGATTGTATTCCGATCTGTTTCTTTTCTGGAGAATCCGATCCAGCCTTCCTGTCTTCCGGTTTCGGATCATCGTCACCCTTCACCGGCAGCATATTCGCGCCATGCTGTGTATGATTGTGTTGTCCAGGTCTCAAAACTCTTGAACTCTCGTCGTCTGCTGAATTATGAAGCTGAGTGCAAATTGCAGTACTTGTTGAGCCCGTGCCGCCCATGCATGCCCTGATGGTGACAACGGAATAGCATCTAGACAGGGTATGCTTATTAATTAACTTTATTATTCCGTACAGAAGTGGTTTTGTGTTGAAAGGACAACAAGATCTTTAAAGTATTTTAATGTTAGTGTGATGTGCTCACTTGGCTAAGCAGTGATCCAGTGAGTCACCACAATATATTCTACTTCTTTTAGTATATGGTAATACTAATACTTCATTCATTTCAACATGCTGATCTGGTTACTTACCAGTAGGAGAAAAAAATCGTCTGGTAAGTATGGTCGCCCAAAAAAATTGGTTTCAGTCTATTTGAAAGTTTGGAAGTTCAGTGTCTTTGATCTTATATTCGCTATTTCACTAACTTGTTCACATAATTTAAAATTCTTCCCAATTTGAACTTGAAGCTTGACCAACTACCGAGCCAGAACTTGAGGTTACACTCTGACATCGTTTTTTTAAAGAAAAGGTTGAAACCCCATCGCTTGATGCACATAGCCATTTTATTGTATAGTAGATATGCTCATTGACGAGGAGTTAACTCATCAAATCCCATGGTTAAGGACATAGGGTTGAGATTACGAGGGAGAGAACGTGGTAGAGCTGGTAGTTTCGTCGGCTGACAAGCAAAAGCAGGGATTTACCCAGGTTCAGGTCTCCGGAGAGTAACACCCTACTTCCTGCTTGTCTGGTATTGATCTGGTGTGTATATGCGAGCTACAATGGGGTCCTGGCGAGATGTCGATCTCGCTAGGGCTTTGGTGGTTCGAGTATTGCGTGTCCTAGATCGGCGGCCCTCCCAGCCTTTATATAATAGGCTGGGTCTCGGGAGTTCGCAACCGATTCAGATTACATGTAAGGAAAGCCTAAACCGACTATGCCT
This sequence comes from Poa pratensis, assembly GCA_947311845.1. NCBI lineage: Eukaryota > Viridiplantae > Streptophyta > Magnoliopsida > Poales > Poaceae > Poa > Poa pratensis. Next base: position 95,677,384 of record CAMZMU010000107.1, read on the forward strand.
ATGTCTAATCTTGGAGGGTACTCTATCTTGTTAGGCCTTTCGTCATGGGCTTCATGTAGGCTCTTGATAGTTGGGCCTTAGTCGACACGTGCACCAGGTACCCTTATGGTAGGGTATCCGGGATGTATATCCTTGTCAGTAGCCCCCGAGTACTTGTCTGACTCGAAGAATCGGGCATGGACTCGTTCGTAAGTGCACGTCATATTCTTTGTACTTGTGTTTATAATTGGAATTCCTGTATGAATAGCACATGTTGGCTATGTCGAGTATTTCATCGACTTTGGTTTTTGCTTATGACAATCAAGGGATAATAACTTAGTAGGCCCGGTACACTCGACGGATCGGGACCGGTTAACTACACATTCGGGTAAAACCTTACTAGCTTTCAATCAAACTCGAGTCCCCGGACTCGAATTTGGAACAGACTGGTCAGAGTCGACTAGGCCGCGGAGGTCTTACTGAATCGATCTGCAGTATAACTTTGAAATTTACCCAACGCGTCCGTCGGGATTTTTCATCATGTCTGCTGACACGGAAAGTTTTAAGGATTAACGTTGCTGGAACGGTCCTTAGCCCAGCTCGAAAGTTCGGCGGGTCTTACCTTTGCACTATGCATGCAGCATCCAAGGTTATTTGCGACGGACGCAACTCGGGAAATTTTCGAGTATGATTTTGCATCAAAATTTGCATATAAACTAGTCGAGTCTTTTTGTGGACTGATACTTTGTCATTATTCTATCGGGTGCGCGACAGTACTCCCGATGGGAGTAGCCCCCGAGATTGTGCTTTATTGCTTGCAATGGAGGATAATCTCAAATCTTTTTATCCCATATATTCTTAGTCGATAAAATTTTTGATACGCTCCCGATGGGAGTAATATGCCTCAGTCGAAGGAACGGTCGAGTGACCAATTTGCCTGAACATTGCTTTTTCACACCCGAACCAAGCAAGGCAGTCGAGTGACCGGTATGCGTTGGGCTAACTCGAATGCTTTTCGAATAGAGCGCTTGCAATGACGTCAGGGATGACGCTTATGGCGAATGCGCTGTCTGACACGTGGTGGCGTGCGTTATGTTGTGATGGATGGGACATGACACGTGGGCCCCAAGCTGCAGTGCTGACCGAAGACTTGTGCCGTTTGGACTTGTTTTTTACCGTTTTGACGCGATTTTCGTGGCGTCGTGATAATGGCTTCCTCGTCTCCCGTGCGTAGTGGGCGGAGTGGCCGTCGACGGTTGCCCTCCACGTTTGCCACGTGTACGGTAGGATTTCCCATGGAGCACACGATTGTGGTTTGGACGATTGTGATTGATTTTACTTTGTGGTAAATAGGGAGGACGGCAATGGCAGAATTTTTACTAGCCATTTGCCTCCTGCGCCGCCCCTGTTTCATCTTCTTCCTCGCGCTCCTCCTCCATTGTTCTTGTGCCAGAGCTTTGTGCACTCCACCACCCTCCCTTGATGATGAAGAAGGTAGCGGGCAACAAGCGTGCTGCCGCGACTACTGCTGCCGCGACCGATGCGGTGGCGGTGAAGGGGAAGAAGGTTGCGGCTGGCGCATCTGCGTCCGCCGCCGGCCTGAAGAAAAGCGACGGGGACTAGGTGAAGTCTTTGATCAAGGAGACGCACCTCGACAAGCTTCGCGAGGACGGGCTGCTACCTCCCGTGGACCAGCTGTTCGTCCACGCGCCGTCGCCCAAGGAGGTACTCCCTGAACCTCGCGCCAATGAGCGCGTTTGTTTTGCGGAGTTCTTGACTAGGGTGTTCGCATTCCCCATCCACGACTTCGTGCGTGGTTTGATGTATGCCTATGGGTGCAAATCCATGATTTCACCCCTAATGGCATACTGCACATTGCCTATTTTATGGTTTTGTGCGAATGCTTTCTGGGGGTTTCCCCTAGCTGGGCGTTATGGAAGTCCATCTTCCTCATCCGGCCGAACAAGAGGGGCGGCCGCACCTATCCTTTGGGCGGCTGCGGGATCCAAGTGCGCAGTGATACGCGCTACTTCGCCCTGAAGCCAGTCGACTCGACGCAAGGGTGGAGGAAAAAATGGTTCTACGTCCGCGTCGACCAGGAAGGAATCCCGCCGTTCTCGTCTGCCAGTTCTCTTGCGAGGACCAACGCCTGGGATCATCAACTGTCGACTGAAGAACAGGCGGAGGCGGCGCCTCTTTTGTCAAATATCGGAAAGCTGCTAGGCAACGTCACAAGTGCGCACCTGATTGCCACCTTTGTGAAGATGCGAGTGTGGCCAATTCGCGCCCGAGCTCACCCCATGTGGCAGTATGAGGGTGTGCTCACTCCAGTCGAATGAGCCAGGAGGAAGTGTCGAAGAATGAGGTAGTGGCGCATGTGCGATCCATTACCAGCATTAAGTCAAGCGACCCCTGCAACGTCGACTGCCCTGTCACTCCATATGGGCCGGACAAGCCTTTGCCAGAGGTTAGTACAACCGTATGTTTTATTTGGCATCTGGTGTTACCACTCAGTGTTTTTGCTTTCTTAGCCTTGTACGTTATTTGTGATATGCAGGGTCATTCGACTGCGTCAACCCTTCCTCCCCTTCCAGAGAATGGCCCAACTCACGAAACGAAGGTGCAAGAGGTAGAAGCAAAGGGAGGGGATGAATCGCCTCTACCTTCGGCTACCACATCTCCGATGGAAGGGTCGAAGAGGAAGAGGCAGAGGAAGTACAGACTGAGGAGCCGGCCGTGACTGATCATGTGAGCGAGATTCCCACTCGCAAGCGTCGTCGGGTGGCCCAAGGTTTGTCTTCTTCTATGAGCTCACCCGAGAAGGAGTCGGATGTGAAGGATGACGGAGACTCGGGCTCCTCACCTTCTGCCAAAGCTGCTCCTTTGGATGTGAGCCCGTTGAACTCAGCTCCTCCTCCCAAGTCGGGTGGAGAGCTGCTTTTTGGAGGCCCAAATTTTGACAACCTCGATAGTGAGGAGGAAGAAGAGCACAGGTTTGCTCCTATGCTTTTCGTACTGAGTTTTTTCATTTTGGTATTCGTGCTTATGTTGTCTGTCTCTGTCACTCGTAGTGCTGAGACTGTGCATCCTCCGACTCATCCATCCGACAAAATTTTGACCCCTGAGCACCCGGACGTCTCTCTTATTGCTCCTGAGATCGTTCAATCAGTAGCCACGGCTACTGCCATTGAAACGGCCAAGGTGGCGAGTGCTGCAACCCCAGAAGTCGGGACATCTGCACAAGGCCTGCGCCTTGGATTGAACACATAAGTGTCTTTTGTCGAGTCCGCATACGGGACTGGTTATGTATAACTCATGCTGGTTTCATGTGCTTGCAGCCCTACTACCTCAACCTGGTGGAATCAGGCAAAGCTTTTGTCCAGGTGGAACAGGAGAGGGACAGTCTGCGTGCTAACTTGGCGCAACTTACCCGTAAGTGTATTTTGATTCTGTACCCGAAGTTCTTTTTGCACTTTCTTTGCTTAGTCGAATGTTTGAGTTACTTCTTGCCATCAAATTCAGGCGACAAGGCATCGGCTGAGTCCCGGGTGAAGGAGCTAGAGGAGGCACTCGCCTCCCAGCGCGCCGAGTCGAAGAAAACTTTGGATGCCACCAAGGCCGTAGCCGCCGTACGTGAGAGAGGGTACGCTGAGCGACTGGCTGGCCTTGCTCGGGATGTGGGAGGTTAGTAACTTTCCCTTTGACATTTTTTATGTAGCCTCTGAGTGCTGTGTAGTGATTTTGCTCTTTTTGGTCTTTGTTGAAGGAGTTATTGGCGCACCAGCACCTTCTGACGTGGTCAGTGATGAATTGTCACTCGACCACGTGATAGGTGACCTTGATGCCATGTTCGTCCAGGCGAAGGATGCTCTCGCCAAGTCCACCAGCACACTCGGCGCCGTGTACAAAGAAGTGCTTCCGCTTGGCGAGCAACCGTCGACTGTTGATGGCTTTGCCAACGTTCTTGGTCCAGGGACTTCGACCATGGCGAATTTTGCTCGTGCCCTCACGGTACGCGGCTTGGAGTCCACCCTCAAGCTGATATTAGGTCATGGGATAGAGGGTAACTTCGAGGCGGCTATGTCTGACTTCCCTCGGAAGGCTGGCGGGAAAGTAGTATCCCTGAAGCATGTTAGCGAGCCAGCCGCCTGCCTGGCCAACATATTTATGACCACCATGGAGCGCCGGGCAACAGAGGTCGCTGCCCGTTCGAGTAGGGCTAGGTCGGAGTCTGCGTCATAGTTTTAAGGCAGTCGAACCTATTTTTATCCTCTGTAATGACACATTATGATCACGCGAGTATGCGTGTACTTTTGCTGCACTTTGTATGAATGTCATCTTTAATGCCTTTTGCGTTTTCACCTGAAAGGCTATGTGCCATTGACTCGCTTGAATTCTGTGCTTGGTTTCTCATTTCTTACATGAGATTTGTGTGATGCCTTGAACAGCCACAAGAACCCGCTACTTCAGCTGATTCCTCGCAACCTCAGTGTGGCGCCCCGACCCGACTGTTATACAGTGATACTGTGTCTCCGGTTATCCGATACCACCAGACACACTATCAAAGCATAATAGAAAGATCAAGACTTGTGGAACAACTGGCACATCACAGACTCTACGACACAAATCATATAGTTCAACTCTTATAATAGAAAAAGATAGCAAATGACAACCAGAGGTCACAGACCCAACATTTCAACAAGCGGAAGCAAATTATGTTGTTCTAAACAACAAGAACCAAATTATGGCCTAAGAGGCCTGCAGATAAACATCCAGCGCCAGCTGTTCCGGGATGTCCCAAGCTGCCACCTGGGAACCCCAGACTACTCGTCGACATCCACAAAGAACCCACCTTCGAGGGCGGTGAAGTCCTCTCCTGAAAATAAGCAAACGACGTTGAGTTCGACGAACTCGCAAGATTAAGAGCTAATATATGCTCGATGATTGGCTTTCAAGGTTTTATGGCTGTTTTGCATAAAGCTGATTTTATTTTGAAAAGACATAACTCCATGGCATCGACTAATCATATTATTTTTGAAAGGGGTAAGAAGTAACCTCTTTTCTGGTAACCATTTCCATCATAACCATCACCATTCTCACCACCTATCTACTAGGCACCTCCCCGAATCACCCTCGAGGAAGACAACATTTGTTATTAGTAGTACCTCTAGTACTCAGTTTTTAATCATTCCGTTAAAGTTATTCTATGATCATCGTCCATTCCCAAGTCGTCCATAACCGCGGATACGGCTTTTCGAAAAGATTTAACCCTGCAGGGGTGTACAAAGTGGAAGTCTCCGGAGTCCCGAGGGGCCCCAGTTCCTTCGCCACGCGTACCGTCCGGCCCATTACCTGATCATTAGCTCTCTTCCTTGGAAAGCCGGCTGGGTGGGAGCGGTGTCGACTTCTCCCTCGTTAAGGACTAACCCAGGATCATCAGTGAGGACGGAGCAGCGGATCATCAACACCGTGCCCCGTGGCCACTCATTTTCCTAACACAACCATCCTCATCTCAGTTCATCCCACCATCATCACGCACGCGCAAATGGAAGCCTGAACTAGAGGACCCTGGCTAGCCCCGCTCGAGTTATTTAGTCTATGAGGGTTCCTGCACTGCGAATGCATAGGCCTCACGCATGGTTGCACGCTCAGTCTTGGTTCAAGAGGTACAGAACTCGCACCTAGGCGACGGGAACGAGACAAAGCAGCACAACCACAGTGGCCTCTCATCCCCACCTTTAAGCATTTTATTATCCGTCACCACAATTTCCTCCACCATCAACCATTTATCTCATCACCTGTTTCCAACACAAACCATCCATCGTATAGCTATGCAATTAACTAAGCAGGGCTAAGCATCAACATAGCATAGTAAGTATCTCGGCCAACAATACAATCCTATGGATATTAGGAGGGGAAACAGGTAAGTGGCATCGGAATCTTAATGCAACTATAGGATACTCTAATCCAATAAAAGTGACATTTGGAACCGCATGCAATGTTATAGTGGAGAAAATATTTGCGGAAACATAGGATAAGATATGCTCAGAGGGGGATTACGCTTGCCTTGATCAACGTGCTGGTAGTATGGATCCTCGGGGTATTGTGGAGTAACCCCGGCTGCTTGATCTATCGAGACATAACAACGGAGGAGCAATCAATCACCACACATGTTTCAACAAGTGCAATGCGCAAACACATGATGCCATGTCATTTTAATGCACTGAAATCATTATAACAAGAGCTACTAGTTTACATGTGGTCCGAAATAATTATTCAACAAGAGAGAAATATGGCTCATCTTTGTTTTTATGTTTTCCTGTGCTATAGATCATGTAAACATGCATGGATATGATGCTACGGATTAATGCACATTTTTCTGATCATTTTGATATGAAGAACACATTTTTCGGAGGTCCCGATAAAAAGTTATTACTTTTATAAATTTCTCTTTTAAAGTTATGGTTATAATATTATTAGAAGCACCATATTTCAAATGTGATCAATTATGCGTGATATTTATTTTAAAGTTTTAATCACAATTTTCTGGGCATTTTGGTGGATTACACACATTTTTCGGACACACCGATAAGAATTATTATTTTTATAACTTTCCTTTTTGGAATGACCATTTGATGGTTTAAATAACAACAATACAATATTTATATCATTTAGGGATATTAGGGTGAAAGGAAAATAGCAATTTTCAAAACAGTATTGAAATCCGGAATTTATTCCGGAAATTTCCGGATTTTTCACCGGGAGGAATTATTTCCGGAAATATTTCCGGTCCATTTCCGGGTATAGACCGGATAAAAACCGAACGGTCCAGTAGCTCTTTTCCTAACCCGGTCTGGATTCCGGAAAAATCCGGGTTTCCCACCGGGTACGTCAACGCGATGGTGCGTGCTACGGCGACGGCGAACGCACGGCGGCGTGGAGCGTGCGCTAGCGCGGGCGAGGGAAGGGGACGGGGTTACGAAGGACAAGATGCTCACCACGAGCACAGTGGCAAGGTCGGGGAAGCGGAGGTGGCACGACGGCGCCGAATTCGAGCGTGGCGGAGCTCGGTCGACCGCAGGGAGAAACGACCACGGCGGCGACGATTCCCAGCAGCCCGGCGCGATTCCTCTCGCGTGGAGGAACAGCACGGCGAGGCGGAGCTTCTGCCCCACGCGGCGGTGCTCGGCGTGGGCTAATACGGCGGGGAACGGTGGCGTGGTGCGGCGGCCATGGCGGCTCGGTGGCGGAACAGAGGGAGAGCGAGATGCGGGACTGGGGTGGGGTGAGCAGAGGTGGCCTCGGGGTCGGGTGCTCCTCTTCTCCGTGCAGTGGGGGCGGCGCAGGGGGGCCCCGGCGGGAACACGGCGACGAGGTGGTCCGGCGGGCACTCGACGGCCTCGGTCGCTACAGCGACGAAGGAGAGAAAGGAGATTTTACACAGAGCCCCCTGGCAGAAAAACTTCTATCACCGATTGGTCCTCCTCTATTTCCAAAGCAGTCCTTTCCTGTTTCTTTTTAAAACCAGCCACCTTTCCTGATTTAATGTATGCACCAAAATAATTTATAAAAATTTGAGAAAATTTGGGGAGCCTCCCAACACCATGTAGAGGCACCACAAAAATTGGTGTTGCCAAATAAAATAATTTGGACCACTTTTGTTAATAGGGTTGACTTAAGGCATTTGTGCTAAATTCAAAATGTTGCCCAATTGTAATATTTATAGCAATTGCAAACTATTGTTCTCAACCCTTGGAACTTCCTTGATAATATGGATGTCCAAGTATTTTTGTTTTGCAACTTTGAGTGTCTCGTTGTTGTGAAAGTTTTGTTAGAGCACTTTGGCATTTGGTTTTAGCAACTCCATATCATTTCGATATCAATGTTGTATTAACTCAAAAGAGACCAGTTTATGCATGGATGCCATGATGCAATTAACACAAAAGTGGAAAAATTACATAGGTTTTTAGGTTCTCAAATCTCGGGCTGTTACAACTCTACCGTCCTTACAGGAATCTCGTCCCGAGATTCTTAGAGTAGGGAAGAGGGAAAAAGGGTTGCAACGGTACTACACGGAGGTTGATCAAGGGCATCACGAGATCTTCATCGGCTTCACTTCGAGGTCACTATCAAGTACCTCCTAGTAGAATCCTAGGATGAGACTTCAAGCATCCCTTGGACTGACAGTTTAGGAAACACAAGCATTTGACGGGAGATTGATAAGAATTTACAGTTGGTAGACAACTGTTTCCCAAAGATTCAGAATATGAACTTTGCACAAGGCCTTGAATCTCTGAGGGAGAGTGTTGAAACAAGATTCCAACAGTTGAAGAGGTAAGTTGTACTCGTCGGCCCGAGTAGGACTTTCCTCACGGAGGAGCATTTCAGATCACTGGAGAAGGATCGGAAGCTAGACCGAGAGAACTTTAGAAACTCCGCAAACGTTAGTATTGGGAACACTTCTTGATTTTCCAGACATCGGGACAAACTTCTTGAGGATCACCAACTATCGTTTCTGATTGAGGTTTAGATCTGGTCAGGTGTAGAGATACTTCAGACCCCACATGTATGAATAGGAAGTCTTTGCACGGGGTATCAACAGATTACATTGGCTGGAAACCCAAGAGCTGGACTAGAATGTCTAACTCCAAAGGAGGGACTAGATTGTGGAACTCACGGATTAGCAACTTGTCAGGAGACAGCTGCCCTGCTTGAATTTCTCACGGCAAAACACCATTGAGTCTCTGCAGGGGAAACCAAAGATGACACGGAACTTCTTGGAATTCTTCTCTTTCTGGAACAATTCAACCAGTGGCTTGGATGCATAGATGAAATTCTCAAGGAAAGGAGGTGACAACATACCATTCCGAGAATATTCTACACGTGCATGATCGAGTTGGAATGATTCGGAGGAAACCAGACAATTCACTCAGATTCACGGCGACATCTTTCAGCAATTGCACGTGAACCAGGGAAAGTCACTTCTAACTTCCAGAACACATACCTTGTGTAGACACAAAGTTAGTTCCAACAATTTTCCAATGCTAACGCCCAATATCCAATATGAATCTCCTCAAACATGGAGAAGATAAGAAGGTAGTTGATGGGCTCAACAACAAACTTATCCAGATACTCCAAGACGGTAGACTCCTATTTCACCAGAACGAGGCATAAGTATTGGTCAGACTAACTCATTCAGTCGGCTAGCCTGAGTTTGATTTGACGATAGCCCAATTCAAATCAAACGATTTAGAGGTTAGCATATCCAGAGAGGAGATACCACCTCGCTTCAACACGGACAGACTAGACATCCCTGTATGAAAGAACTATTTCGGATAGAGCTTTTGTCTTTTAACTCCCCAAGTTGTTTAAGCTCAACCAAATAATTCAGGACATCCAGCACGATTTTCTTGGAGAAGGGAGTTGTTCAGAGAACCAGCTTACTCATAAGCTCAACATCACGGTCAGGTGACAACCTGGCGATACTTCTGGAAAGACCCCAAGAATATCACGATCCACATATAGGATATCACGACATACCGGTGGATCTTGAGTTCAAGAGAGGATCATGCCTTTCAAGGCACAACAAGGTGGTCTTGGGAGCTTCGGCACGAACCTAGCTCTTTGACCGAGGGAGTGCATCAGAGCCAACTGACTTGGTAGCACTGTCAAACTCAGCTTATTGATTGGCTAACCAATCATGCTAAGGAGGGCAATGGATATCCCTGGATTTCCGCACAGTAAGAACTGCTAAGAATATCCGATAATTACATTATGACTCACGTCTCATCACTCTGGAGTAATAAGTCACTCGGAGATCGGAGAGTAACAAAGTGTAAGAGCATCACTTCATTGAGATGATCATGACACTCAGCACGACCCCTCGATATAAAAGAGTGTGACACTCTAAGGTTGTGGCGCCCTGACCTGACTGTTATACATTGATGTTGTGTGTCACCGGTTAAGCGATACAACCGGAGGTTACGGGTTTACCAATCCCCGGCCAAAACCTTTGGCATGCGTTGCTCGGAATGGATCATCGGCAACGCAACACCCCAATTGATGCCTTAACACAGGCACAACCCCCAATGCATAATAGAGAGACCAAGACTTGTGGAACAACTGGCACATCACAGACTCTACGACACAAATCATATAGCTCAACTCTTAATATAGAGAAAGATAGCAAATGACAACCAGAGGTCACAGACCCAACATTACAACAAGCGGAAGCAAAAAATAGGTTGTTCTAAACAACAAGATCCAGATTATGGCCTAAGAGGCCTACTGATGTAGTGCAACCTGCCCTAAGCACTCCAACATACCACAAGTCACCATGGACATCAAAGGTGAACTCCTTCCTCTATGTGAACCTCGATATGACACTTTGGAATGGTATACTACTTGACCATCGTCACTTTGTATTGCTAGTCATGACGAGTACAAGACTACCGCCCGCCTAGCGGTACTACCGCTGAGTCCCAGGAGCGGTACTACCGCTAGCGCTACCGCCACCACTACCGTGCCGCGCCAAATGCTCTCTGGATCGCCAGCGGTACCTGCCGGTACCTGCATCGTACTACCGCTGGAGAACTTCAATATTATTCATAAGAGTCCACCGGTACTACCGCTGGAGCAGCGCTACTACCGCCACCTGACCTGGAACGGTACTACCGCTGCCCCAACGGTACTACCGCTGCCTGCGTGCAGAAACAGGGAATATTCCCTTGTATCCCTCTCCCACCTACCCCTTTGGGTCAAACCTATATATAGGCACCTACCCCCTCCAGATCTAGATAGACTATGTTTTGATATTAGAGTAGAGCTAGGCTCCCCACCTCAAGACGGTCTCCTTCCTCCCCTTGTGGGGATGGTTCCTCCCCTTGTGGAGAAGATCCCTTCGTGGATTCAAGACCTCTACTTGTAGCTAGACTACTTGCCAATCTTTCATCTTCGGGTGACTTTATTGGAACGGCTCGGTTGGCCGTTGGAGAAACAACCATCCAAGATCCCTTCTTGTATCTACTTGCCGATCTCCCACCTTCGTGTGGATTCTATTGGGCCGGTTGGACCTACCGGTAAGGGAAACGGTTCTTGTATCTTGTTTGTGTTCGAGTATTCTGCTGCGTTCTTCCTCGTGTTCTTCGCGTTCTTGTGTGAGTTCGTCCACTCGTTCGTCAATCCGTGAAGATCGGGCCACCCTAGAGGAACCATTTCCTCATCATATGGTATCAGAGCATGGTTGACACGGATTTGACTTTGTTTCCCCCACAAATCCCCCAAAATTTTCTTTGATTTTGAGAAATTCGAAAATTTCCACCAAAAATAGCCCCAAATTGCTTTTGGATCGATCTGAGATTTGAGTGCGTTTTTGCAGGTTTTGATCCATAGATCTATTGCTAAACTTGTTGATCTACCTTCCTTTGTGTTCCCATAGCCTAATTCCATCATTTGGCCCTCCGATTTGCTGTTTTGGGCTCCGTTTTTCCGCCCAAAATCGCGAATTTTACGTCTCGGGTTCAGTTTCTGGAGCTAGCGGTACTACCTCTAGCCGATAGCGGTACTACCGTTGCAGCGGTACTACCGCTACCAGCAGCGGTACTACCGCCAGCACCTGGAACAGACACGAAAACAGCATTTCAGCACCACGGTTTTGGCCATATCTTTTGATTCCGGACTCCGTTTTTTGTGTTCTTCGGCTCGTTTCGAAGCTACGATCAAGGCCTTTATCACCATTGCGGAAGATCCATCCTCTACCACCACCAAAATTCGTGGGCAAGCACGAAGCTTCTACAACAAAGGGTGAAGAACATCGACGAAAGGTATAACATCGCCAATCTTTACCCCTTGCCATTCCGTTGAAAGCCACACTATATCTTTGCGCTTACCATGTCCTATTGAGGCTAGCTCTTGATGATTGCTTGGGCTTTGCACATTGGCACCGTGTAGTTTCCGAGCAAAAGTTGTGCGCTAGTTCATCTATCATATATCTTGTTGTTGGCATAAAAAGAAGTGAGTGTCCAAAAGTAAAAAGAATCAAAAGAGACAAGAAGCAAAAAGTGCCATATCAAAAGAAGAGAAAAGAAAAGAAAGAAACACCACTTGCCATATCTTGTAGGAAAGCGCAAGCTCGATGAACATCTAGTAGGTGGTGCATTGTTGTGCAAATCTTGTAGCCCACCAAATAAATTGCAATCGAGCTAGTAGCTCTCCTTGTACTTGTGCAACACGAGCTTATAGTCTTCGCTAGGATCATATGGTTCTCTAGCTCACTTCTTGGTTGCACGAGTCCCATTTATCTCTCCGCGCGTGTGTTTCCTATCTTTTGAGATTGACTTGTTTTGCTTTGTGATCATCGTGGTTCTCTACTTGCTTTGACAATATCTTGGTTTCCGGTTGGTTCAATTTGCTTTCCACCTACCATACCTTCCTACCAACTTTTAAGCCGTGTGTGTTTTGGAGTTTGCTTTGGATACTTGAACACAAGCATTTTACTTTGTGATCGTTTCCCTTGGTTGTCCACGACGTCCAATACTATCTACAAGGTGAGAGGTTGTGTTCTAGTTCCTTTCCACTCCACATATATACACTTGTCTTGTGAGTTGACATGTCTAGGGAGAGTGAATGCTACTATGGAGGCCAAGATGATGTTGAGTACATGATGAGCCACAACAACTATGATGCCTCAAACTTTGAGGACATGGGGAACTACTACGACTACTACACCGACAACGACCCCCATGACATGATGGATCATCACCAAGACTTCCGCTACAACTACTCCGACTACGACTCTGACTATTCGAGCGTCCACGACAAGGAGCGGTACCAAGACTTGGAGCAACCTTCATCAAATTGTATCGACTCCAAGTACGTGCGCATCTACCACGACTCCGACTACACAAGCTCCAACGACAATGAGGCGCAAGTGTCTTCACATGCCTCATCACATGGTACCAACTTCCACTACGACAACATGGTGGAGCGCCACTACTACGACTACCACTCCGATGACATGGTGGAGAACGTCTACGACTACTACTCTTGTAGCATGTGCGACGACTTCGACAACATGCAAGAGGAGAGGACCCCCATCACCACCATGTTCAAGAGCGACACCACCAAGCGTCATGGCGCAACCTACTTCTATGGTTCAAGCTCAAGATTGAGCATCAAGAAGGCCACCATGAGTTCATCCTATGGAGCCCCATCTACTTCCAAGAGTGCCAAGCTTCGCCATTCGCCATCAACTTCAAGAAGGAGCCATGACAAGGCCGTCGCCAAGAGCGACAAACTTCGACATTCTCCTTCAATTTCAAGAAGGCGCCACAAGAAGCACATCGACAAGGCCAAGCTCCAAATTGTCAAGGATGCCATGGACGAGTTGGCCAAGAGCCTACATCCTTCATCTAGCTCATCAAGGCGCAACAAGAAAGATGCCACGGTGGACCACAACATGCCACCAAGCTCTAGTGGAAGCTCCAAGGAAAGGTCGCCAAGGCAACAAGCTCGCCGGCGCCAACATGAGGAGAAGCATCCAAATGACTTTCGGCGACACCCTACAACTCAAGAGCGTCAACGTCAACATGAAAAGAAGACGGCGACAAAGGCGCATCCTATGGTGTCCCCTAGTGCTACCACTCCAAGTGCGCCAACAAGAGCTACAAGTTCCATGTTTGATGAGATCATGGCCAGCATCGACAACTTCTTCGAGAAATTCCAACGTCGACGCCGGAAGAAACATGGTCACACACGTGAGACCACAACCAAGACGGCGCCCTTCTCAAGCACTTCTCATGATATGGCTTCTACACCAAGTGCCACCACCACATTGGCCCCCATATGGCAAGATGAAGACCTCCTATGCGACAATTGCCAAGGCCAAGACCATGATCCACGTGAATATCCCAATCTCTTGTGCCCACTATGCAATAGAAGAGGCCACATGATGTGGGAATGCCAAGTTGGTGAACAAGACGGTGACCAAGGAAATGACAAGACGGTCGAGCATGGGATTTTCCCTTCGACCAAGGAGGCGAGCATGGATGATGCTATCACCTATGACCATGAGTCAAGTGATGAAGCGGAGCATGGGATTTTCCCTTCCGCAAAGGAGTCGAGTGATGATGCCTACTCTATGGCCTTGACCTTTGGAGGCGAGTTGGTTAAGGAGGTTGAGCATGGGAGTTTCCCTTCAACCTTGGAGGCGTATGGAGATGAGGAAACCGAGCATATCCCTATGAGCTTGAGTTATGAGATGGTACCAATCCCATGTGAGCATGAGAGCCACTTAGCCCACTTGAGTGAGAGTGAGAGTGAGTTGAGTGCCTCCACCATATGTGAGTTTGAGTGCTTTCACTTTGAGGGAATGAGCGATACACCACTTGAGTTGAGAGAGGTAGTTGATAGGTCTTGTGAGGCCATTTCGATTTCTAACAACTTACCACCTTCCTCTAGTGCGTTATCTCATTGTGTGCTAGGTTCCATGGATGATGAGACGCCACTCTTCGACTTGATGATGCCACAAATGGAGAAGATGTACATGGAGGATGATGATGATGCCACCCCATGTCTACTTCATGATGAACAAGTCGGCTACATGGAAGCCCCTACCACTTCAACACATACTTCACATGAGCGGGACTACAAAGGTATGGGTGTTGATGTGACCATGATCCCGCTAGTGGACATGATGAACTATGATTGCTTGCATGCTATGGATGATTCTTGTGAGGTCACATATGATTCGTTTTTATTCCCTTGTGATACTTTGTTTGAAACCAATGTTGATCATGTGGAATTCCCTATTTGTGATGATGTTGCCATGGCATGCCTTGTTATGAATGTTTCTATTTTTCTCCCATTATGGCTTGCAACATGTTGAACAATTTCTCTTTCACAAGTGTTGCTTGCACTAATGTTGAAATGCTTGATAATGAGATTGCCCCCATAGCTTTCTCAAATTTTGGAGATGTTTCGTTTTCTGTTATGGACCTTGTTCCATCCTTCACTTTGCATAGTGACTATCCACATATGTCATATTTTCCAATTGATTTTTGTGTGGTTGGTGATGTGCAAATGAAGAGACACTTCATGATGGATGATGTGTTCATATACCGTGCACATAACTTCTTCATATGTTGTCTTGTGTGTGCCGGTAACCGCATGATAATGTCAACCTCTCTTGAGCATAAGTTGACAAAAAGAGCTCTTGAGAGCATACACTTGAGTCGTGGATCGAACCCGGCTCTAATACCCTTCCCATGTTTTGCATCAAACAAGTTGATCAATTTCTCTTGGTTTTGGTTTGTTTGCAAACATATTTGTGATAATGCTTTCCCGTATGGCAAGACAAATTTCTCCATCTTTTATGTGAATGATTTATGTGTTGCAACAAATATGATGAACACTTGTTCTTTTAAATGGCTTGTGTGCAACCATAATGACATTTTGAGCATGTCTTGTCATGAATTTATTGGTTTTTACCAATTTGGTGTTGCAACAAATATGTTGAAAACTTGCTCTTTCATGTGCTTTGTTTGCCACCATGATGATATTTTGGACATTCTACATTGTGTGTTTTCGCCAAATTCTCCTCTTGTTGCATCAAGGTTGATGACAAATTGTCACTTTCAATGCCTTGTGTGCAATAATGACCATATGGTTCAAAGTGAGATTCTTAGATGGCATCCTCATATTTTCATGAAGTTTTTGTGTTCCCACATGTTGAGGATGTTCCATTGGATTGCTTGCACATTGACCTTGCACTTGCACTATATTTTCATATTCTTGTGTTGTGCTAATGGTGCTATGACAAAGAATGGACATGTAATTGTTGATATGCTCCTCTTTCTTGCACACACATGGTTTGCTTGGTCTTTATTGTGTGTAGGCATGGTGAATCACAATTCTTCGACAACACATCTACCTCCTTTTCATGGTGATAAAGAGCAAGAGTCGAGGATGACTCTTTTTAAAGGGAGGGGAGATGATGTAGTGCAACCTGCCCTAAGCACTCCAACATACCACAAGTCACCATGGACATCAAAGGTGAACTCCTTCCTCTATGTGAACCTCGATATGACACTTTGGAATGGTATACTACTTGACCATCGTCACTTTGTATTGCTAGTCATGACGAGTACAAGACCATGGGAAGATGGCCAAGGAACGAGAGGAAGCAAGATGGACAAGATGGTGGCTTGGAAGAGGAGAAGGAAGAGAAGCCTCAGCTTCTGCAGCGGTACTACCGCTAGGCAGCGGTACCACCGCCCGCCTAGCGGTACTACCGCTGAGTCCCAGGAGCGGTACTACCGCTAGCGCTACCGCCACCACTACCGTGCCGCGCCAAATGCTCTCTGGATCGCCAGCGGTACCTGCCGGTACCTGCATCGTACTACCGCTGGAGAACTTCAATATTATTCGTAAGAGTCCACCGGTACTACCGCTGGAGCAGCGGTACTACCGCCACCTGACCTGGAACGGTACTACCGCTGCCCCAACGGTACTACCGCTGCCTGCGTGCAGAAACAGGGAATATTCCCTTGTATCCCTCTCCCACCTACCCCTTTGGGTCAAACCTATATATAGGCACCTACCCCCTCCAGATCTAGATAGACTATGTTTTGAGATTAGAGTAGAGCTAGGCTCCCCACCTCAAGACGGTCTCCTTCCTCCCCTTGTGGGGATGGTTCCTCCCCTTGTGGAGAAGATCCCTTCGTGGATTCAAGACCTCTACTTGTAGCTAGACTACTTGCCAATCTTTCATCTTCGGGTGACTTTATTGGAACGGCTCGGTTGGCCGTTGGAGAAACAACCATCCAAGATCCCTTCTTGTATCTACTTGCCGATCTCCCACCTTCGTGTGGATTCTATTGGGCCGGTTGGACCTACCGGTAAGGGAAACGGTTCTTGTATCTTGTTTGAGTTCGAGTATTCCGCTGCGTTCTTCCTCGTGTTCTTCGTGTTCTTCGCGTTCTTGTGTGAGTTCGTCCACTCGTTCGTCAATCCGTGAAGATCGGGCCACCCTAGAGGAACCATTTCCTCATCACCTACAAATAAACATCACAGCGCCAGCTGATCCGGGATGTCCCAAGCTGCCACCTGGGAACCCCAGACTACTCGTCGACGTCCACAAAGAACCCACCTTCGAGGTCGGTGAAGTCCTCCTCTGAAACAAACAAACGACGTTGAGTTCGACGAACTCGCAAGATTATATATAGAGCATTATCTCGATGAGGCTTTCAAGGTTATATGGCTGTTTTGCATAAAGCTGATTTTATTTATGAAAAACATAACTCGAAGGCATCGACTATTCAGAATATTTTCAAAAGAGGTAAGGAGTAACTCTTTCTTTCATCACCTTACTCATCATCAACCCTCATCAACCATTGTACCTGTTCACTAAAGGCACCTCCCCGAATCACCCTCGAGGAAGCTCACCTTACAATCTTGAGTGGTACCTCTAGTACCCAGTTTTTAATCATTCCGTTAAAGTTATTCTATGGTCTTATCATCCTTTCCCAAGTTGTCCTTAACCGTGGACACGGCTTTTCGAAAAGATTTACCCTGCAGGGGTGTACAATGTTTGCCACGCGTACCGTCCGGCCCATTACCTAGCTTTTAGCTCTCTTCCTTGGAGAACCGGCTGGGTGGGAGCGGTGTCGACTTCTCCCTCGTTAAGGACTTTCCAGGATCATCAGTGGCGGTAGGACTGCCAGGATCACAACACCCCGCCCCACAGCCACTCATTTTCCTAACACCACCATCCTCATCCCAGTTCATACCACCATCATCAGGCACGCGCAAATGGAAGCCCGAATTAGAGGACCCTGGCCAGCCCCGCTCGAGTTATTTAGTCTATGAGGGTTCCTGCACTGCGAATGCATAGGCCTCACGCATGGTTGCACGCTCAGTCTTGGTTCGGGAGGTAAAGAACTCGCACCTAGGCGGCGAGAACGAGACAAAGCACCACAACCACAGTGGCCTCTCATCCCCACCTTTTTAGCATCTTATCACCTGTTACCACATTTCTCCACCATCATCTCCGCATTTTACACCTGTTTCCAACAACACATATATCCATCGTACAGCTATGCATATATCTAGGCAGGGCTAAGCATCACATAGCATAGTTTAGTATCTCAGGCCAACAACACAAACCTATGGATAATAGGAGGGGAAACAGATATTGGCATAGGGAAATTAATGCAACTATAGGATACTCTAATCCGACAAAAGTTGACATTTAGAACCGCATGCAATATTATAGTGGAGAAAATATTTGCGGAAACATAGGATAAGATATGCTCAGAGGGGGATTACGCTTGCCTTGTTGATACGGCCGGTAGTACGGATCGTCACAAGACGGGGGTGGCACTTCACCTCCTTGATCTACCGATGCACAAAAAACACCGGAAGAGCAATCAACACAAGGCAATTGTGCAATGCATACAAAGATGATGATATGACATTTTAAATGCACCCTAGAAACTTTAAACATGACCAACAAGTTAAATGGGGTTCCCGTTATATTTATCGCATAACTTGGAAGAAACCCCATATTAAAACTTAATGATTATCATTACTACTAGAGCACATTATTGTAATTGTGATCGATGATGCATGATGATAAAGATTTTGGATCACTCATGTTTTTCTGAGCATTTTGATATAAAGAACACATTTTTCTGAGGTCCCGGTGAAAAGTTATTACTTTTAAAATTTTCTCTCTTAAATTTATTCTTTTAATTATTTTAATTCCAACGATGAAATAATTTAAGCACCCGACTCGCGGAAGGGGATGGATATGCTGGAAATCATCGGAGTTCGATAACTCTAAACGCGAGAGGGGGAGCGGGGACATGTGCTATCGAGAGGGAAAAAGAAAAAGAAACCTTGCAACTTTTTCTGTCCAGGCCGGAATTTCCGGTCCAAAAGTGCTCATGGGCCGGAGTTTCCGGTCCATCAACTTTCAGCCCATCACGGCAGCCACTGGACCCAGTCCGGAGTGACACCGGAGTTGGGCCGGAGTCTCCGGTCGAAAATATTCGACTCGTGCGCGCACGCGCGACACAAACGCAGGCGACGGTAACGGCGAACGGCGACGATGTTCCGGCAAGCAACGCGGCTTAGGGAAACGCTAGGATGCGAGGGGAGGCATGCTACGCAAGGGGAGCTCACCACGAACCCGTAGGGCAGACGGCGAAGTCGGAGGGGGCGTGACGACGGCGTACTCGGGCGGAGGAGCGGCGGACGGCCGCGGCGAAGATGAAGACGATGTGGACGATTCCGGGAGGCGCGGTTCGATTCCTCTGGCAGGGACGACGAGCACGGCACGGCGGAGCTTCGGGTGTGCTTCGATTCGCTCGGGACGCTCTCACACGGCGGCGACAAGCTCGGCGAGTCCGTCGGCCATGGCGGCTCGGGAGGAAAGAAAAGGGGAGCAGAGGAGCAGGGGGAACGGGGGCAGCACGGGGTGGGGCCTCGAGGAGCTCCTCTTCCAGGGGAGGCAGAGCAGGGGGGCCCGGCGCGGCGTCGAGGTGGCGCTGGTCCGGCGGGAGCGACGACGTCGGTCGCTACAGGGGAGAGAGGAGAGAGACGACCAGTTCGCAAAAAGCCCCCTGGCCGAAATCTTCCACCACGGACAGGTCCTCCACTATTTACAAACGGGTCCTTTTCTCTTTTAAAATTAAATCCAGCACATGCTTTGAATTGAAAGAGGCATTTCAACATTTTGCAAAAATGTGAGAAAAATCCAATAGCCTCCCAAACTTGATATGAAGCTCCCCTAACTTTGGTGTCTCCAAAAATAAAATGTTTCTGACAACATTTGTTAAACAGGTTTGGATATGGCATTTGCTCAATTTCCAAATGGTGCTACTTCCACATTTTGGAGCAAGTGCAGAAGTAATATTATGAACTCTTGGAACTTCCTTGATAATATGGATGTCCAAGTATTTTTGTTTTGCAACTTCGAGTGTCTCGTTGTTGTGAAAGTTTTGTTAGAGCACTTTGGCATTTGGTTTTAGCAACTCCATATCATTTCGATACCAATGTTGTGTCAACTCAAAAGAGACCTGTTGATGCATGGATGCCATGATGCAATTTAACTCAAAAGTGGAAAAATTACACAGGTTTTTAGGTTCTCAGCTTTGGGCTGTTACAACTCTACCCTCCTTACAGAATCTCGTCCCGAGATTCTAAGATTGCGAGAAGAAGTCGGGATACTCCTCACGAAGACTAGACTCTCGTTCCCAAGTTGCTTCTTCCTCGGAATGATGTGACCATTGAACTTTGAGGAACTTGGTAGTCTTGTTCCGGGTCTTTCTTTCAGCTTCATCCAAGACACGGGTAGGATGCTCACGATAAGTGAGGTCTTCTTGTAGATCTAGCTCTTCATGATTGACCCCATGGATAGGATCCTTGAAGCACCGGCGAAGTTGGGAGACATGAAACACATCATGTACATTTGGGAATTTGACCGGTAACTCCAACTTATAAGAAAGATCTCCTCGCTTTTCTAGAACGGTGAAAGGACCAACATAGCGAGGTGCCAATTTCCCTTTGATTCCGAAGCGGCGAACGCCACGAAGGGGAGAGACACGGAGATAAGCTTTATCACCAATTTCATAGTGAATTTCCTGATGATGCTTATCATAGTAGCTCTTCTGCCTAGACTGAGCAATCTTCAGATTCTCTCTTATGATTCGAACCTTCTCCTCAGCTTCATTGATCACATCAGGACCAAAGAGTGCTCTCTCTCCGGTCTCGGACCAATTCAGAGGAGTACGGCATTTTCTTCCATATAGAGCCTCGAATGGAGCCATGCCCAGACTAGCTTGATAGCTATTGTTGTAGGAGAACTCCGCGAAAGGGAGATACTTTTCCCAACCCTTGCCAAAAGAGATCACACATGCCCGAAGCATGTCTTCCAATACTTGGTTCACTCTTTCGGTCCCATCAGTTTGAGGATGGTAGGCGGTACTGAAGTTGAGACGGGACCCCATAGCAGTTTGGAAACTCTGCCAAAACTTGGATACAAAGATACTTCCACGGTCCGATATGATCCTCAGAGGGACCCCATGCAATGGAACAATACGAGCCAAATATAAATCAGCAAGTTGACTTGCACGTATATCATCACGGACGGGTAGGAAGTGAGCAACCTTGGAAAGACGATCAATGATTACCCAGATAGCATTGTTGCCCTTTTGAGATCGGGGAAACCCGGTGATGAAGTCCATACCAATTTCATCCCATTTCCACTCGGGGACTGCAATAGGGCGAAGAGTGCCGGCAGGTCTTTGATGTTCAGCCTTTACCCGTCGACAGGTGTCGCATTCAGCAACATACTTGGCAATTTCTCGTTTCATACGAGTCCACCAGAATAGTGGTCGAAGGTCTTGGTACATCTTGGTACTACCGGGATGAATAGAGAGAGGAGATTCATGAGCTTCTTGGAGGATCAGCCCTCTCAACTTTTGTTTCTTTGGCACTACCAAGCGGTCACCAAAATAAACAACTCCGGATTCATTGACAGAAAAACATTTTGCCTTCCCGCTAGCAATGTTCTCTTTGATTTTCTGAATACCCTTGTCACGAGTTTGAGCATCCTTAATCTGGTCTACAAGAGTAGATTTGATCTCCAGATTTGCTAGATAGCCAGAGGGAACCATTTCTAAGTTCAAACGGGAGAACTCTTCATGGAGGGCAGGTTGGGCTTTTCAATCATCAGATTGTTACAATAGGACTTCCGACTTAGCGCGTCAGCCACGACGTTTGCTTTGCCGGGTTGATAGTTCAGACTCACATTGTAGTCCGTGATTAACTCCAACCAACGCCTTTGCCTGAGATTTAAATCCGGCTGGGTGAAGAGGTACTTCAACTCTTGTGATCCGAGAAAATCTCGCAACGGTTACCAAACAGGTATGGTCTCCATTGCTTCAAAGCATAAACCACCGCGGCAAGTTCTAGATCATGAGTTGGGTAGTTGAGCTCATGCGGCTTAATTGGCGAGAAGCATACGCCACCACATGGCCATCTTGCATCAATACACAACCCAACCTTGTAGAGAGGCGTCACAGAAGACGACGAAATCCTTGCTTGTGTCCGGCAGGACAAGCACAGGAGCGGACGTGAGCTTGGCTTTCAGTGTTTGAAACTCTCTTCAGCTTCGGCCGACCATACAAACTTTTATCCTTCTTGAGAAGGTCAGTCAGGGCCTTGGCTATCTTGGAGAAACCTTCGATGAATCGGCGGTAGTAACCCGCCAATCCGAGAAAGCTACGGATGTCCTTGACTGACATTGGAGTTTTCCAATCCAGAATGGACTGAATCTTGTCAGGAATGACAGCCACACCATTAGCGGATATCACATGACCAAGGAAAAGATTATCCAACCAAAACTCACACTTGGAGAACTTGGCATAGAGGCGGTGTTCTCGAAGTCTTGTCAGAACCAAACGAAGATGTTCCTCATGCTCTTCATTGGTTTTGGAATAGATGAGAATGTCATCAATGTAAATGACGACAAACTTGTCAAGATAATCCATGAAGACAGAGTTCATGAGCCTCATGAAAGTAGCTGGCATTTGTGAGACCAAAGGACATGACGGTATACTCATATGAGCCATAACGAGTAACAAATGCCGTCTTTGGAATATCCTCCTTTCTGATTTTTATCTGATGGTAGCCTGACCTCAGATCCATCTTGGAGAATACCGTTGCACCAGCTAACTGATCCAACAGATCATTGATGCGAGGAATAGGATACTTGTTCTTGATTGTCACCGCATTCAACGGTCGATAGTCAGAGACTAGACGAGGCACGGTAGAATCCCTCTTCTTGACAAAGAGTACCGGACAACCCCAAGGTGAACTGCTAGGCTGGATGAACTCCTTTGCTAACAGATCAATTTGCTCTTTCAACAGAGCCAACTCTTCCACCGGCATACGGTAGGGCTTCTTGGAAATTGGAGCGGTACCGGGAAGTAGCTCTATGACAAACTCCACACTTCGGTCAGGAGGCATGCCAGGCAATTCTTCCGGGAACACATCCGGGAAGTCACACACCACGTGTATGTCCTGGATTTCAGGAGGGGATTCGCCTTCCATAAAGCAAAGGAGAATCTCAGGTGAGTTGGGTACGACGGCGGACGGAGGTATTGATGTTGCAGGCCAATACTTCACAATGTCACCGGAAGGAGCGGTCACAGTAATGGTCTTGGCGGCACAGTCGAGATTAGCCTGGTATTTGGTTAGCCAGTTCATGCCCAATGACATCAATGCCTTTGGACTTCAGAGCTACCAAGGCATAAGGAAAAGACAAGGAACCTATATTAATCTGGACCTCAGGAGTAACCCCATCGGTTTGCCATTTGGAACCAGGAGTGGCAATCACCAAGGGATGGCTCATTTTCTCGAACGGTATGTTGTGGTCTTTTGCAAAAGCTATGGATATGAATGAATGCGATGCTCCAGAGTCAAACAAAACTGTAGCTGTATTGCCGTTGATTCGTAACTCACCCATAAGAACGCCGGGGTCCTCTTCAGCTTCTTCAGCGAGATGTGGTTCAGGCGACCACGCACAATAGGTCCAGCCTTGCCAGTTGGAGTGGCAGGGGCTCGTGCAGGAGTTATCGCGAGAGGTGCCTTCTGGGGGCACTCCCTGGAGTAGTGACCAGCCTGGCCACAGGTGTAGCAAGTGAGTCCAGGTGGAGCAGGTAGCATAGGACGGTACCCACTCCCGCCTATCCCAAGTGTCGAAGTAGTGGGCGCGGAGGAGGTGGCCTATATCCTGCTGCCCGGCATGAAGGGAGCACGAGGTACGGCGCTGTAGGGAACAACCCTGCGCTTCTTGCTCTCAGAACCCGAGGAACTCTGGTGGTCCCCATGTGCGGGCCTCTTGGAAGCTTCAAGTTCCTTTCTTCCTTGCTCAAGAGTGAAAGCCTGGTTGAACAGCTCCTGATAGGTCTGGAACCTGAAGGGCAATAGCTCATAGCGGAGCTGCGGATCAGACCCTTGCGGAACAGCTCTTGCTTGTCAGCATCATTGGTCACGTCCCTTGGGGCGTAACGAGAGAGATGGTTGAACTCACGACCATAAGTGCGGAGGTCCATCCGTCCCTGTTGCAAATCCAGGAACTCCCTCCTCTTCAAGTCCATGATCGGCTGGGGAATGTACTCCGCCGGAAGGCAGTGCGGAAATCAGCCCAGGTGAAGACATGGTTGGCTGGAAACAAAGCCACATGGCTTTCCCACCAACAGCCAGCAGCACCAACCAAGAGATAGGTGGCAAAGTTGACTTGCTCCGCCAATGGACATGAAGCGCGGAGAACTTGCGCTCCAAGCACGAAGCCAATCATCAGCTTCCAGTGGCTCCTTAGCATCAGCAAAGGGGTGGCTGGAACGCAGGAACTCAGTGAGAGTGTTGCACTCGTTCCTCCGTGCATTCTGCTGCACCAACTGCTCAGCAAGCGCTCATTGCGCCCACGGTTCTCCTCAATGGCCATCAAGACCTCAGCCATCGAGGGTGGTGGCGGCAGATCATCCTCATCATCATTGTGGTTACCGCGACCACCACGGCCTCCACGACCTCCTCGAGCCATTCTGGAGATTTGACAATGACACGTTAGTATCTTTCTCCGAATGGTCGAACAATAGCATTAGCGTCTACACAAGTACACAGACTAGGGACGATAATACTTTGCGAGAAGGAAACAACAAGATAGAACTTGGGTCAAAGATCAGCATCATGTGCTACTAGTGAGAGTTAAGAAATCACAACTTAACACACTCTAGTTGGCACAATCCGGGACCTTATGTTCAAGTCCGTGGGTTAAAACCCAAAGAAAGGATCAAATGATTGATTCGGTAGAAACATCTGAGTTGATTTGGGATTGCAACGCAGCGGGAGCAACGTGACACATAACACTAAAGGTCGAACCCACCCCGTTTCTAATCATTTTGAAGTAACAGACGAGAGTAAAACCTTTAAACTCAAATCGAGGTAAGATTGCTCCGAGATTAGAGGGTAACCAGATAAGGAGTAAAAAGAATCCTAAGATGGTTTTCACAACTCATTTTTAGGTTAAAAAATTTTCACAAACACTAGACTCAACATCGACCAGTAGAAGGGTTTCCTACAGGCAGTACTGCTCTGATACCAACTTGTGGCGCCCTGACCTGACTGTTATACATGATGCTGTGTGTCACCGGTTAAGCGATACAACCGGAGGTTACGGGTTTACCAATCCCCGGCCAAAACCTTTGGCAGGCGTTGCTCGGAATGGATCATCGGCAACGCAACACCCCGATTGATGCCTTAACACAGGCACAACCCTCAATGCATAATAGAGAGACAAGACTTGTGGAACAACTGGCACATCACAGACTCTACGACACAAATCATATAGTTCAACTCTTATAATAGAGAAAGATAGCAAATGACAACCAGAGGTCACAGACCCAACATTACAACAAGCGGAAGCAAATTAGGTTGTTCTAAACAACAAGATCCAAATATGGCCTAAGAGGCCTACAGATAAACATCACAGCGCCAGCTGTTCCGGATGTCCCAAGCTGCCACCTGGGAACCCCAGACTACTCGTCGACGTCCACAAAGAACCCACCTTCGAGGTCGGTGAAGTCCTCCTCTGAAACAAAACAAACGACGTTGAGTTCGACGAACTCGCAAGATTAATATAGCTTAGCTCGATGAGGCTTTCAAAGTTATGGCTGTTTTGCATAAAGCTGATTTTATTTATGAAAACATAACTCAAGGCATCGACTATTCAGAATATTTTCAAAAGAGGTAAGAGTAACTCTTTCTTTCATCACCTTACTCATCATCAACCTCATCAACCATGTACCTGTTCATCAAAGGCACCTCCCCGAATCACCCTCGAGGAAGCTCACCTTACAATCTTGAGTGGTACCTCTAGTACCCAGTTTTTAATCATTCCGTTAAAGTTATTCTATGATCTTATCGTCCTTTCCCAAGTTGTCCTTAACCGTGGACACGGCTTTTCGAAAAGATTTAACCCTGCAGGGGTGTACAATGTTTGCCACGCGTACCGTCCGGCCCATTACCTGCTTAGCTCTCTTCCTTGGAGAAGCCGGCTGGGTGGGAGCGGTGTCGACTTCTCCCTCGTTAAGGACTTTCCAGGATCATCAGTGGCGGTAGGACTGCCAGGATCACAACACCCCGCCCCACAGCCACTCATTTTCCTAACACCACCATCCTCATCCAGTTCATACCACCATCATCACGCACGCGCAAATGGAAGCCCGAACTAGAGGACCCTGCCCCGCTCGAGTTATTTAGTCTATGAGGGTTCCTGCACTGCGAATGCATAGGCCTCACGCATGGTTGCACGCTCAGTCTTGGTTCGGGAGGTAAAGAACTCGCACCTAGGCGGCGAGAACGAGACAAAGCACCACAACCACAGTGGCCTCTCATCCCCACCTTTTAGCATCTTATCACCTGTCACCACATTTCTCCACCACCATCACTCACATTTACACCTGTTTCCAACAACACATATATCCATCGTACAGCTATGCATATAACTAGCATGGCTAAGCATCACATAGCATAGTTTAGTATCTCAGGCCAACAACACAAACCTATGGATAATAGGAGGGGAAACAGATATTGGCATAGGGAAATTAATGCAACTATAGGATACTCTAATCCGACAAAAGTTGACATTTAGAACCGCATGCAATATTATAGTGGAGAAAATATTTGCGGAAACATAGGATAAGATATGCTCAGAGGGGGGATTACGCTTGCCTTGTTGATACGGCTGGTAGTACGGATCGTCACAAGACGGGGGGCACTTCACCTCCTTGATCTACCGATGCACAAAAACAAACCGGAAGAGCAATCAACACATGGCAATTGTGCAATGCATACAAGATGATGATATGACATTTTAAATGCACCCTAGAAACTTTAAACATGACCAACAAGTTAAATGGGGTCCCGTTATATTTATCGCATAATTGGAAGAAACCCCATATTAAAACTTAATGATTATCATTACTACTAGAGCACATTATTGTAATTGTGATCGATGATGCATGATGATAAAGATTTTGGATCACTCATGTTTTTCTGAGCATTTTGATATAAAACACATTTTTCTGAGGTCCCGGTGAAAAGTTATTACTTTTAAAATTTTCTCTCTTAAATTTATTCTTTTAATTATTTTAATTCCAACGATGAAATAATTTAAGCACCCGACTCGCGGAAGGGGATGGATATGCTGGAATCATCGGAGTTCGATAACTCTAAACGCGAGAGGGGGAGCGGGGACATGTGCTATCGAGAGGGAAAAAGAAAAAAAACCTTGCAACTTTTTCTGTCCAGGCCGGAATTTCCGGTCCAAAAGTGCTCATGGGCCGGAGTTTCCGGTCCATCAACTTTCAGCCCATCACGGCAGCCACTGGACCCAGTCCGGAGTGACACCGGAGTTGGGCCGGAGTCTCCGGTCGAAAATATTCGACTCGTGCGCGCACGCGCGACACGAACGCAGGCGACGGTAACGGCGAACGGCGACGATGTTCGGCGAGCAACGCGGCTTAGGGAAACGCTAGGATGCGAGGGGAGGCATGCTACGCAAGGGGAGCTCACCACGAACCCGTAGGGCAGACGGCGAGGTCGGAGGGGGCGTGACGACGGCGTACTCGGGCGGAGGAGCGGCGGACGGCCGCGGCGAAGATGAAGACGATGCGGACGATTCCGGGAGGCGCGGTTCGATTCCTCTGGCAGGGACGACGAGCACGGCACGGCAGAGCTTCGGGTGTGCTTCGATTCGCTCGGGAGGCTCTCACACGGCGGCGACAAGCTCGGCGAGTCCGTCGGCCATGGCGGCTCAGGAGGAAAGAAAATGGGGAGCAGAGGAGCAGGGGGAACGGGGGCAGCACGGGGTGGGGCCTCGAGGAGCTCCTCTTCCAGGGGAGGCAGAGCAGGGGGGGGCCCGGCGCGGCGTCGAGGTGGCGCTGGTCCGGCGGGAGCGACGACGTCGGTCGCTACAGGGGAGAGAGGAGAGAGACGACCAGTTCGCAAAAAGCCCCCTGGCCGAGATCTTCCACCACGGACAGGTCCTCCACTATTTACAAACGGGTCCTTTTCTCTTTTAAAATTAAATCCAGCACATGCTTTGAATTGAAAGAGGCATTTCAACATTTTGCAAAAATGTGAGAAAAATCCAATAGCCTCCCAAACTTGATATGAAGCTCCCCTAACTTTGGTGTCTCCAAAAAAAATGTTTCTGACAACATTTGTTTCAACAGGTTTGGATATGGCATTTGCTCAATTTCCAAATGGTGCTACTTCCACATTTTGGAGCAAGTGCAGAAGTAATATTATGAACTCTTGGAACTTCCTTGATAATATGGATGTCCAAGTATTTTTGTTTTGCAACTTCGAGTGTCTCGTTGTTGTGAAAGTTTTGTTAGAGCACTTTGGCATTTGGTTTTAGCAACTCCATATCATTTCGATACCAATGTTGTGTCAACTCAAAAGAGACCTGTTGATGCATGGATGCCATGATGCAATTTAACTCAAAAGTGGAAAAATTACACAGGTTTTTAGGTTCTCAGCTTTGGGCTGTTACAAAGGTGGAGCAGAACAAAAGCTAAACGAGGCCCTCATTCTGAAGATTACAATTCTTTGACCAGGTCTGGGAGGTGGACAAGGTACTAGAGTTATTTCTCCAAACAAGACGAAGGGGAAAATCTTGACGGACCACAAGAGTAACTTGCATCGGAACATACCAACGCACGATAAAACCTTACTGCCAACTGACAGACAACGGTCGGAAAGCAGATCAGAGTAAGAAACTTGCTCAGGAAATCCCAAGATGTTGCAGATGCACCGGTTATTACTCAGTTGTGATAACCATGCCCCAAAAGGGAGAAATGCAGCAAGTCAAACAAAATTGTGGTAAGATTGTTGTTGATTCGTAACTCACCCATAAGGACGCCGGAATCTTCTTCAGCTTCTTAGCAGAGACGCGTTCAGGCGACGACTCACAATAGGTCTAGCCTTGCCAGCTGGAGTGGCAGGGGCTCGTGCAGGATTTCCCGTGATAGGTGCCTTCTGGGGGCACTCCCTAGAGTAATGACCAGCCTGTCCACAGGTGTAGCAGATGAGTCCAGGTGGAGCAGGTAGCCGAGGACGATACCCACTTCCGCTTGGCCCAAATGTCGAAGTAGTGGGGCGCGTGGTGGCGTGCTGAGCAATCTTCTCCTGGGCATCCTTTACTGCCCCACTATGAACTCCATAGAACAATCAGCCGGGAAATGGTCATCCCCTTCGCATCGGTAGCAGGTGGCGCTAGCGGTTGGGCACTTGCCGAGTGGATGCTTGTTGCAACAATGCGGGCAACTGTCGGGGCATTGACTCGCCTGATGTCCACCCCTTCCGCACTGACTACACGCCTTCTCTTGTGGTAGTCCCCTTTTCGGGGTATTTAAGGGGGGCACTTCCGGTACGGATGTCCAAGCTCCTTACAAGTGTAGCACCTGCGTTTGTCTATAGCTTTCTTGGGCAAAACTTTAGATGTATGGGATTTCTCCGATCTCAAGGGTGTGAGTGGGTCCCTGGGGTGGCTTCGATTTGATGGAGCGGAGGGCGTTGGCCATTCTGTAGATTTGACAAGGACGCAGTTAGTATCCACCTTGATAGGGTTGAGACATTAGCATTAGCGTACTCCAGTACTCAGACTAGGACGATAATGCTTTGTGCAACAACGAACAAGGAACCAACAAGATGGGACTTGGGTCGAAGATCAGCATCACACACCAATGGCGTGAGATTCAAATGGCTAAGAAACCACGTGATTTCAACCCACACTATCCGGCACAATCCGGGACCTTATGTTCAAGTCCTTGGGTTGAAATCCAACAAGATTGAGGCTAATCACTTGCTCCTTCGTTGGGTAACAGATTTTAGTTTGCAACGCAGCGGGAGCAACTGGACACATAACACTAAAGGTCGAACCCACCCACGTTTCTAATCATTTTGAAGTAACAGACGAGGAGTAAAACCTTTAAACTCAAATCGAGATAAGATTGCTCCGAGATTAGAGGGTAACCAGATAAGGAGTAAAAAGAATCCTAAGATGGTTTTCACAACTCATTTTTAGGTTAAAAATATTTTCACAAACACTAGACTCAACGTCGACAGTAGAAGGGTTTCCTACAGGCAGTAGTTGCTCTGATACCAACTTGTGG
>CAMZMU010000107.1:95756904-95894307 GCA_947311845.1 Poa pratensis
ATGAAGAGGGAGTAGTCCACCCCTGGACTATGGGTTTGTGGAATTAACTTATGTATCTCTCCTCTCTTGAGCTTCACTAATTAGTACCGTATGAGCTCCTGAACATGATTACGGTCATCTATGTAATACCTTTGTGGTGGATCTTTTTATGAGTTAATATATGTTGAGATTGCAATAGTTTTGTTTCAGTTATGAAAGTAGATGCATATTATATACCCCATTCTTGTTTACTTGTTTTGATCAAGCATGTGTATGAGAGCGTGTGAGGGGGAACATGTGCCTTAGTTGGAGTAACGGGGGTGGCTAGTGCGGTGAACGTGAGAGAAAGTTCCGCGATCCACTTGGGTTTTTACCTTACTTTGTTGCCTCACTAAGGATAAAGAAAAATACCTTGCTACCGGAGATGTGGGTGACCATTGCCACTACTACTCCATGACTAGATCTAGCATGTTCTTATTTTAACTTCATGTCATGATACTTAATGCTATGCTCTGATTTATCTTAATTAATAAGGTGTTATGATTTAGTTCGCATCTTGGTGGAGTATAAGAGATATTAATAAACAAAAGATCTCTATGTTAGGAAGTGATGCCCATATAATTAGTAACTTGTCATGAAACCTTTTTGTTGCAATCTCATATGTCAATTCTAGTGTTCCATTGTCTAACACTTTATTAAGAGAGAGTGCATTTCTGAAACCATGAACCCCGGTCCATTTTTAATCATAAGAAACACCTTTCCAACAACTTTTATCCACTTTACATTTTCTGCCATTTAAAAATCCGAAAATATAAAAACACTTTTACATCTTGCATTCACAATACAAAACCCAAAAATATCATCCATCATTGTTTCCACCATCCTTTGCATATTTGTTTATCATCCTTGCATATTTATTTACTGTTTTGCATTCATTTTATTTTGATATCATTCTCACACCTTGTGCTTGACAACCACTTGGTGAGGTTGAGGGCCAAAACAATTTACTTTGTTTTGTAGGTTTTCAAGAGAAGGATAGGAAGATAAATCTTTCACTACTGATTCCCCGAGAGTTCGATATTAAACCCTCTAGTCACCCCTCGTGGGGAAAACCGTCTTTCCTATACTATACACTCTGCACTTGGAGTCTCAACCTAACCCATATTCTTTTGACGCAGGTAACTACGTCAAGGGCCATCAATGATCGATCCTATAGCCGAAGCATATCGAGTGCCATCCACCTCGGCTTTTTCAAGAGCCGTCTGTGGACACTGAGCCGTGCTCAATGTTTTCCCCTTGACAACCGGCACAAGACCTTTTTTTCCAAATGCATATTGAACTTTTTCAATATCTTGTCAAGATAAGTACTTTGACATAACGCTAGTAGGCGCCTGGGTCTATCACGATAGATCTTAATGCCTAATACGTATGCAGCTTCTCCTAAGTCCTTCATCGAAAATTTACTGTTTAAATATTCCTTCACACTTTTCAGAAGTTCCACATTATCCCCAATTAGTAATATATCATCCACATATAGTACTAGGAATGCAACTGAGCTCCCACTCATTTTCTTATAAATGCAGGTCTCTTCCGCATTTTGGACAAATCCAAAACCTTTGATCACCTCATCAAAGCGAAGATTCCAGCTCCGAGATGCTTGCTTCAGTCCATAAATGGAACGCTAAAGTTTGCATACCTTGCCAACATTTTTCTGGACTGACAAAACCTCCAGGTTGCACACATGTACAACTCTTCCTCAATGTTACCATTCAGGAATGCCGTTTTGACATCCATCTGCCATATCTCATAATCATGATATGCAGCCGTTGCTAGCAAAAGCCGAATAGACTTTAGCATCGCTACATGTGAAAACGTTTCATCGTAGTCAATCCCATGAACTTGTCGGAAACCTTTTGCAACAAGCCAAGCCTTATAGACGGTTACATTACCGTCAGCATCAGTCTTCTTCTTAAAGATCCATTTATTCTCGACGGCCTTGCGCCCTTCGGGAATCTCCACCAAAGTCCATACTTTGTTGTCATACATGGATCCTATTTCGGATTTCATGGCCTCAAGCCATTTCTCAGACTCGGGTCCTTCCATTGCCTCTTTGTAACTCGTAGGTTCGTCTTGTTCAATTAACATGACGGTCCAAACAAGATTACCGTACCACTCAGGAGATGTACGGGTTCTTCCAGACCTACGAGGTATAATAGCCTCCTCGACATTTTCTCCCACTCCATCTGTTATGGAGGACGGTTCAGGAACGGTTTCCGTTGTGCCACTCGGAATTTCGAGTTCAGGATCAACTATCTCGTCGAGGTCTATTTTCCTCCCACTTAATCCTTTAGCGAGAAACTCCTTCTCGAGAAAGGTGCCGGTTCTAGCGACAAACGTTTTGCCCTCGGCTTGGTGGTAGAAGGTGTATCCTATGGTTTCCCGCGGATACCCTACAAAGACGACTTTTTCCTTGATTTCGGTTCGAGTTTGTCAGGCTGCAATTTCTTGACATAAGCCTCACAACCCCAAACTTTCTGGAACGACAGCTTAGGTTTCGTACCATGCCATACCTCATACGGTGTCGTTTCCACGGATTTGGATGGAGCCCTATTTAAAATGAATGCGGTTGTTTCTAACGCATATTGATAACCCACAAGTGTAGGGGATCGCGTGTAGCCTTTTCGATAAGTAAGAGTGTCGAACCCAATGAGGAGCTAAAGGTAGGATAAGTAATCTCTCAAGTTCTATCAATCACTGATACAACTCTACGCACACTAAACGTTACTTTATCTAGCAAATAATACTAGAGTAATAGTACGGGTGTATGAGAGATAGCTTTGCGAGATAATAAATACAATAAAGTAAATGTTAGTGCTGCAGCAATAAAATACACTAAGTAACCATAAACTAACAGTACCATGAGTGTGGAAAAGTGGTGGTAATTGTGATGGCTTTGTCCAAGATTAATTAGTGAAGATATCGGGTTCATTGTCTTTGATGCAGTTTTCTATGTGGGAGAGGCTAAATATACGTGCACTCCACTACTTGGGATTACACATACTATATGATTGGATTGTTAGCAAACATCCGTATAAACTAACAATGCATTAAGATTTTCCCAACCATAGCCTTAAGTTTATGGTCGTCTTACTCCCATACGTGTAACATTCCGGTTCGCGTTCTCAGGTTTCTGTCGCTCCGACAGAACTCCCCCCTTCGTTTACAAATACTACCAACCCCGTGATGTTGATCCATGCGCGCACAAGTATAATGGACACCAAAGGACAGTACCATATCAACATACAACTCTAATGAACCAAAGACATTCAACCAAGCAATCAAAAGACAAATAAACTACACAAACATGACATAGATCATAGGATAAATATTATAGCATCAAACACCATGTTTACATAGAGCGGTACAGAGGTTTGTGGGAGATGAACCACTGTATACAAGGAGGAGTTGGTGATGGAGATGGTGGAGAGGCAGTGCCGTGGCGCAGGGCGGCGGCGGCGCAGGCGGTGGCGCAGGGACTCCTCCTGCGCGCCGCCGGCATGGAGGGGAGCGCCGCCCCTTAGCCTCCTTCCTTCATGGCTTCTTGGGAGCCCTCCCCCATGGAGATGAGGTCCATGGGGGAGGCAAAAAGTGACTTTGGTGGCTGGAAATTCGTGGGTATGGGGTGTTGGCCACGACCTAGGTTTCCTCCCTTTATATAGCTTCTCGGATTCCCGTCATCTCATCTAAGGTTGCAGTGGGACGGCGATATCTCGGCCGTCCGGACTCGGATTGGGCAGAATTTTATGTCCAGATCCATTAGGAGAAAATTCCCTGCAACTTTCGCGACTAGACTTTTTCCGTTTGACGTCGTCTTCTGTCCGGTACGTGACAATCTTCAAAAAGAGTTTTCACACAGATTTCAGGAAAGTCCCAATTCGACTCCAACAAGATTTCCTCTTGTATTTTTGATAATTCCTACACATCAAAGAGTAAAACAAGAACATTGTGCACTTTTGCAACTATTAATAGGTTAGTCCAAATAAATCATAAACTTAATATAAAAACAAGTGTCAAAGGCATAATATTAACATGAAACAATCAAAAATTATAGATACGTTTTGGACGTATCAACATCCCCAAGCTTAATTTCTGCTCGTCCTCAAGTAGGTAAATGATAACAAAATAATTTTTGATTGTAAATGCTATGATCAGATCTTTAACAATTGCATGATGTATGGATAATAAAACTTAGCAATCATGTTACCTAATGAAAAGTATCAACGAACTAAGAGCTTATAACATGAAATTTATAAACATCAACAAGATTGTAATGACCATAATAAAGCATGATAGAGTGGTATCTCGCTTGCCCTTAATTGTGGAGCAAAACATAAATGCCAAGGCACCTCTGAAGTTAAAGTGAAGACTAGATGTAAAGATATCAAAGGTAAAAGCATCATAGTTATACCGCAGATAACCGTATTCTAGGACAAGCACATTACACTAAGGATGACAGTTATGCTCTCGAGAAGGTGCTCAAAGAAAGGATGATGACTCAACATAAAAATAAAGATTGACCCTTCACAGAGGGAAGCAGGGATTAACATGTGCTAGACCTTTTTTTATAAAACAAAAGTAAAAATATGTTTTGGGAGGTGGTTGTTTCTGTCAACGAATCAGAAAATGGAAAAGTACAATATGACCCCTGCCAACCAGACTTTTAAGAGCGGCTCCCATGAAGGACGTTATTTTCTACCAGCAAGGCAGATCATCCCTCTTTTCTCTTTTGTTTACACATAACCAGGCTGGTTTTGGTTCCTATATTGCTAATCATATCTTAAAGAAAAGATTGCTAGGTACAATCAAGAAGCTATGATACCACCTAAGCTTGGGGATATCTGGATCCCTAAGGTACTAGTAACCATTGGAAAAGAGACACACCATGCCATTTTAGATCTAGGATCTAGTGTCTCTATATTATCTAAAGAACTATATGAAGTCCTTGAACTTAAAAATATTGAGAAATGCTCTATTGAACTTGCACTTGCTGATGATTCCATTAGACATGCTCTAGGAAAAGTAAGTGATGTTATGGTAGAGTTACACATGACTTTTGTGCCTGTTGATTTTCTAATCATGGACATGGGGAATAAAACCTCTAGTCCTATTATTTTGGGAAGACCTTTTCTTCGTACTACAGGTGCCATTATTGATTCAAAGGAAGGGAATGTGAAGTTTCAGTTTCCACACAAGAAGAGCATGGAACACTTCCCAAGGAAGAGGGACACACCAAGGTTCAAGCTCCCTCATGAGCTACGTCCCCTTTGATTATCAAGTAAGTAAGCCTAGCTATATGGCTATAAAGAAAGCGCTTTACGGGAGGCAACCCGGTTGTTTTTGTTTGAGATTTTCTTTGAGTCCTCTTGCTGTAACAAGAGAGTAGTTTGTTAGTTTTGTTTCTGGATTTTTAATAAAGAACCAAGTTTTACCTATTTTGGGTTTGAAAAGTTGCTATTCATTTTCGGAGAGTTTTCTGCCTGCACGAAGTCTGTGCACGGTTTGATTTTTCATTTTTTATCTGTAACTCCGATTGAGCTGTAATTTGAACTGTAGCTTCAACTTTTCATCCTCTGTATACGTGATTTTTTCAGATTTTTGACGAGTTTAAGTAGGGTAGAAAAATGCGTTTTGCTGCTGCTGTTTTTCTGGACAGATTCTGTCTTGATATTGTTTGATGCATTCTTTGAGCTTTTTGCTTGAATCTTTTTGATTCAATTGAGTTTATGAGTAGGCATACAACATTATATACTCTCTGGACATTCATATGAATTTTTGCCTAAGGATTTTATGCAGCAAGGAACCTATTTGTTTATCACTACTAATATCACCCCACAGAAAAGAAATGGGAGAAACGGTGTTTTGAAGTTTTTTCACAGGGATTAGAGGAGCTGCACCAAGAGCTATCCAAGGATGGTGAAGACCATAAGCTTGGGGATGTCAAGACAACCCCACTAGACCAACACACTCTCGGTTTGCACACGTCTAACTTCTGTTTTTCGATCAAAGCACTTTATCGTATAAACTTGGAGCGTCTGTTTTTTTTTTTGCTTTTGTTATTTCGGTTTGTTAATAAGACCACCACTATCATTTATATATGAGAGAGCTACTGGAAGTTTGGGTTGAATTATGTTGGATGCTATTAAATATATTGGGATAGGGATGTTTGAGTTGATTTTAAAAGATACATATAGTTGCATAATTCATGTGCTTTGAATGAATGTTAATTTGCAAGTGTGTTGTCAAGAGCTATCTTTTACCATGTTTAGATGTTGAATTTTAACTTTACTTGGTTTAACATGGATTGATTAGTTCTATGGACACTTATGCATGCATTTAGATGGTCAACTTTCTCCCTATTGCTAGCCCAAAAATTACAACAAGTAAAAAGCTTGTTTCCCAACACCTTCAACCAAAGTTTTTCCAGTGAGTCCACCATATCTACCTATTAGCTTTATGCTATTCCAAGTATGTTTATCATGTTATATTGTGTTATCTACATTTCTGAATTTAAATGCTTATGTTATTGATTGTCATGGGAAAAATTGGTTAAAAGCTCTCACGAACTTGATGCACAATTTACTTTTATTGCATTTAATAAGCATGAACCATTGTGATTAAAATTATGAAGTTGTGGGCTTGACAATTGTTTTGGTTGGGAGTTAGCCCATATGTGCTGTCACATGGCAAGCTTTCAACATTGCACTTATTTATATTTAGTTGATGTCATGTACTTTTGTTTATGGATGCCTATCATGGGTGAAATGAATGTGGATACTTAGTAAGTTCAAAGAGTTTGTATAAATGGTTAGAGAAATGCCTGGGCCGCTAATCTAAGCCATGCATCATTCATGGTGGAAATTTACAGCATAACCATAATGTTCATTCAGTGATGCACCTCATAATAAAAAGCTATACCCATAGTAAATAAAAGAGTGCTGAGATTGTTCATTGTCTGTTTGTCTTGTTGTTTTGACATGGGCTTGTTCATGTCAAGGGGCAAGAGGTACCCCAGTGCAGTTCTTGATGATACTATTATTACTTGCAATGACCTTTATTTGAATTTACTTTGTGGACCAAAGTGAGTAACACATGGTGTAGGTACTTGTATTCAAGGGACATGAGACATTCAACCAATACATTGTCAAGCACACCACTCATATTTGCTTTCACTTTAAACATTAATCATTCAAGATGCTATGATAGGGGTAATGAGAGCTCCACACCAATGACTACCACATTGCAAGCATTAACTTAAGTAGAAGTGTTTGGAAGTTAGATGAAACTTATTCATGCTTTACCTCTACTTATTTATCTATCCAAAGTGTCCACCTTTTATATTCAGTTTTCATAAGAAGTACTCTATGACCACCATAGGATGTTTTTACTTTTCATTATGCATACATTTGGTCCATAGTACTTTCTTCTATATTACACTTTGTGAATTTATCATTGAACATCTTTACATTGAGTATTTGATATCACTTCATAATTTATCTTGCATATTGTTATTCCTTTGAAGAATGAATCATTTGACTCTATGTAGCAATAGTAATCACCTTTGATATCCATTGATAGTATTAAAATGCAAAGTCCATGTTAGTTTTATCACCTTCATACTCGGGACGAGCATGGGTTAAGCTTGGGGATGTTGATGCATGTAAAATGCATACATGAACTTTACATTTTATTACATGTTATTCCATGTTATTTGCATCATATAAGGGTTATATTCATGATTTATATTAGTTTTGGGGATAATTAACAACTTCCCATTTTTCTGGAATTAACCCTGCGCTGTCAGAAAACCCCTTTTTCTATATTTTGATGTTTCAGGGACCCAAACGACGTCCAAATGACCTGAAACTTTACGGGGATCACTTTTTTGGAAGGAACGAAACGTAGGCGCAAAGGAATCGAAGAAACGGAGACCAGAAGGCAAAAGGGGTGGGCCCACGCGGCCAGATTCCCTGACCGCGTGGGGTCCCCCATCCTGGCCCTCGGGCCTCCGCTGCCGTCGATCTTTCTTCCCGAAGCTTCGTCTTGACCTAAAAACGACTATATATAGACCCCCCAGGGCTTTCGCGAAAGGAGCGCCGCCGAAACACAGAAACCACGAAACAGAGACTGGAGCTGAAGATTGGAGGGGGAAAACTCCGGCGGGGCGCTGCCGGTGTCTCCTTCCCCTCCAACAACATCTCCACCGACACCATGATGAAGAGGGAGTAGTCCACCCCTGGACTATGGGTTTGTGGAAGTAACTTATGTATCTCTCCTCTCTATGAGCTTCACTAATTAGTACCGTATGAGCTGCTGAACATGATTACGGTCATCTATGTAATTCCTTTGTGGTGGATCTTTATTATGAGTTAATACATGTTTGAGATTGCAATGGTTTTGTTTCAGTTATGAAAGTAGATGCATATTATGTACCCCCGTTTTATTTACTTGTCATGATCAAGCATGTTTATGAGAGCATGTGAGGGGGAACGTGTGCATTAGTTGGAGTAACGGGGGGTGGCTAGTGCAGTGAACGTGAGAGAAGTTCTGCGATCCACTTGGGTTTTCTACCTTACTTTGTTGCCTCACTAGGGATAAACAAAAATACCATGCTACCGGAGAGTGGATGTGACCTTGGCCACTATCTCCATGACTAGATCTAGCATGTTCTTATTTTAACTTCATGTCATTGAACTTATTGCTATGCTCTGATTTATCTTAATTACTAAGGTGTTATGATTTAGTTCGCATCTTGGTGGAGCATAAGAGAAGAACAACTTATACTTGAGATCTCTATGTTAGGACGTGATGCCCATATTATTAATAACTTGTCAAACCATGTCTTGCCATCTTACATGTTAATTTTAGTGTTCCATTGTCTACCACGTTATCAAGAGAGAGTGCATTTGTGAAACCATGAACCCCGGTCCATTTTTAATCATAAGAAACACCTTTCCAACACTTTTATCACCACTTTTGTTTGCTGCCATTATTAAATCCGAAAATACAAAACACTTTTATATCTTGCATTCATCATAAAAAACCCAAAAATATCATATATTACTACCACCATCCTTGCATATTTATTTACCATCATTGCATATTTACTATTGTTTGCATTGCATATTATTTTATTATCATTCTCACACCTTGTGCTTGACAACCACTTGGTGAGGTTGAGGGCACAAAACAATTTATTTTGTTGCAGGTTCTCAAGAGAAGGATAAGGAGATAACACCTGAAATACTGGTTCCCCGAGAGTTCGATATTAAACCCTCGAGTCACCCCCGTGGGGAAAACTGTCTTCCACTACTACATACACTCTGCACTTGGAGTCTCAACCTAACCCATTTACTTTTCACGCAGGTACCACACGAAGGGGCTAGCAACTGTTTTCTGGCGCCATTGTGGGGGAACTACGTGAAGGGCCATCAAGACGTTTTCTGGCGCCGTTACCGGGGAGCGAAGAACAACACCGCATCAAGGTTCCCTCGTCAACTACGCGCCGTCCATAGTAGCATCATTGGGTATCAGCACCCCATCACGGTGGTGAGCTCCGCTCCCCCTCGGAGATCATTGGCAACAAGGACGCCACAGGCCGCATCGCCAAGTGGGCCATCGACTTGGCGGATCACCACATCCTCTGCGAGCCAATGGTGGCCATCAAGACCCAGTTCCTCGCCGACTTCTTCGTCGACTGGGCGAAAACACAGTACTTGCCTTCGGCCCCCGACTACTCGCATTGGCACATGCACTTCGACGGCTCCAAGATGCGCGGGCTTGGGAGCCGTGTCGTCGCTTCCAACAACGTCGCCGAGTACGAGGCGGTCGTACATGGGCTCCGACTGGCCAAAGAGATGAACATCCATCGGATCCTCTGCTTCGGGAACTCGGACCTCGTCGTGCAGCAGGTATCCGGCAACTGGAATGCCAAGGACGCGAACATGGCCTCCTACCGTTTTCTTCGTCCAGCAGATCTCCGGTTTCTTTCGAGGGCTGCGAGTTCCACCATATACCGCGAGCAAACAACGAAGCAGCCGACACCCTGGCACGCATTGGCTCCACCCGGAAGACCATCCCCCCCGGATCTCCCTCGAGCATCTATACAAGCCATCGATCACGCCGTCACCCGACTCCGAGTCCATCTTCATACCGGACCTTGGACTCCCGGCTTCCTCTGCGGCTACCGGCTGGCGGACCTGGGATACATGATTGTTGACTCGGGGGCTGGGAGGCCGACGTCGCCCTCCGGCTCCAAGGACCCGGGGCTGAAGACTGGACACCAGAGGACGTTTTTGTCGTCAGGGAAATGCCATCTTGGGCGCAACCTTTCCTCACCTACATCGTCAGGGGTGAGCTGCCAGAGGATGAGGTCCTAGCAAGACAGATCCAGCGTCGGTGCAAAGCATACACCATCATCAACGGTGAGCTTTACAAACGCAGCGTCTCCGGCATATTCCAGAGCTGCGTCACGCAGGAGGACGCTACGACCTCCTTCGGGATATCAACGACATCCGGGTCCGCCTCCTCCGCGTCCGGCTCCCGTGCTCGCCTCGTCGGGCCAGTCTCGCAGATCTTCGGGAGCATCCGACTTCCCGGAGGCGGCCAACACCTCGGCATGGCTGGCCTCCGGCTCCAGGTCCTCATCCGGGCGCTGGTCATCGTCTTCATCATCGCTGTCGACGGCTTGGTTCTCTCCCTCCCCCTCGACGAGCTCGGGGAGGTTGGCGTCGAACGCCGGAGTGGCGGCGTCCTCAGCCTTCTGGCACTCGAACTTCTGCAGACCGCAAACCAGAAGTCGGTCAGGAAGAAAAACCGCAAACAGCAAAGGAAAGCGCAAAAAACAGGTCGAGAATGCTTACCGCCGAGGCCGCTTCGCGCGACTGTATGGTGGCCGACCCTAGCCCCAATCCTTCTCGATCGGCTCCTTGGCGACGGAGTACAGCCAACTGGCCAAGATGTCATACGGGAGGTTGTACCTGGAGCACCGAGTCGGGTCATTGTTGCCAGCAAGGAAACACATCTTGTGCTTCCGCTCCTGCAGCGACATCACTCGCTGCCCGATCCAAGCCAGCGCCAGGTCGCGGCCCGTCGGCCCGGCTTTGACCATTCCCTTCGCCCTCGCCACCAGCGCGTCGCCCCCGGGTGTGGGCAGTGCTTCGGCACCCCCAGTTGGCCCGGGACGGCGGCCCGACCGTGTACGGCGCTAGCTTGATGTGGTCGACGTCGGTCTTGTTCTTCACGTAGAAGTAGCCTTCTCCACTTCCGCACTGACTCCAAGATGTTCAGTTTGCACAGTCCCACCTTCCGCGCCACGATCGACGCCGCGCAGCAGTCCACCAACCGCCCGTTGGAGGTCTGCTGCTTGAGGTAGAAGAGGCACTGGAAGAATTCGACGCTAGGCCAAATCCCTATGTACGCCTCGGCGAGGGTGGCGAAGTAGGCGAGCTGCATCATGGAGTTGGCAGCGAGGTGATGCATCTGGAGCCCGAAGAACTGGAGGAAGCTCCGCATGAACGGGCTCGTTGGGAGCCCAAAGCCACTCCACGTGGTAGACAAAGCAGACGACCTCGTCTGGGCTCAGGACGCGGCACTCCACGAGGTCCTTCGACGGAAGGTAGCCCTCGCGCTGGAACCGCTTGGTCTCCTTCATCCTCGCCATCGAGCCGCACCAAGCGCCCCTCCCCGACATCTCCGGTGTGCTTTGGTGGCGGCGGCAGGTCTGGAGTGGGGAGTTCCTATCCTGGATGAGCAAGGAGGTGGGGAGCGCGAGGAAGAAGAAAGCGAGGAAGAAGACAATAAATCCCTTTTCCCCTCCTCCGGTGGCGAGTACTTAAAGGGGGGGGGGGACGGTAACTGCCCCACGATCGTGCCACGCGGCGCGTAACTGGCGCCCATGATTGCCACGCGCGAGGAGTAATGGCAGGCCACGATCTCCGCTAACGGACGGTTGCCGCACGCGATCCTTCGCGTGCGCGGTTGCCACAGAAGATCCCGCCCCGGGAACCGAGGCGTCGCTCTGCGCTCTGCACGCGCGATGTGGCTAGCGTCATCCCTGACGTCAATCGCGGAGCGCTCAAGGCGTGTCGGCTCCCGTAGCCGGATCTGCTCCATCCGGAGTCCAACACCACGACCACTACATCGACATCTACAACTGCGACAAGTGCTTAGCTCGCGAAGGCTTCTAGCCGTGCCGACGTCTAAGCCTCCACGAGCTCGGGGCTACTGTCGGGGATATAATCCCCGGGTGGCCACAACTACCCGGAATCTACCGGATGCTCCGAGTCAGCCGGCTCGTCGGATACCGCCAGCTGGCCCCTACGCTGCAGCCTACTGGGCTCTACACCGCAGCTGGAACATCGGATACCCTTCCCGGGTGACAAGGACTAGAAGACAAAAGAGAGTACAACGTTGGCCACCAAAGTCAAGGAAGGCGGCCGCACGCCACCTTCCCTCTGCAGTCTACCCCGACGGGACGGGAAGAGCAGACTAGCCTGCAGGCCGTCAGTGCCACCTCATGGACGGTGGCACAGCCCCGCACGCTAAGACCATCCGGCAGTCCGGCAGCCGGTCGTGTATTTCTCCGTGCCGGCTCCTCACACTATATAAGTGGAGCCGGGTTTTCCTGATAGAGGGTTGGAATCTAGATCGCCTCATTACCCCCCATAGCCCTCACCAAGGAAGAGAACACTATATACAGCTCAAGGAGCACCATTGCACCACGTGTGATCCCTTTATACACAGCTAGTCAGGAGTAGGGGTGTTACCTCCACCGAGGGCTCTGAACCTGAGTACGTCTCGGTGTCAGCCTTGCTCGTATCCGATCCCGTGCGTATACCGTCGTTCGCCATCTGAGTCCCCACGCAAGAAGTCATCTCCTGATGGCACTGCCGTGCGAAATACCACGACAATACCCATATCTAACATGTCACAAAATTCAAATAGAAATTCATAACACATATCAAGAAATAAAATAAAATAGACAAACCCGATAATGTATAGCGCCAAAATGCAAGTTGGGCTTTAAATTTGGCCCATTTATCACTAATTTTTTCGTTAAAGGGCATTTTATAACTCAAAGCATAGGGAGAATACAAAAGTTGCCCCACTATTGCTAAAAAACTTGTCATTTTTCTGTAAATGTTGTGTTTCAAATTTAGACTTTAATTTTTGTAAGGATGTAAATTCATGCCGTGTCAATGTTTTTTTTTGATTTTTTGATAATCTTTTTATAAGATGTTTAATCGGAGCCGGGCGCACCAATTGCAAATCCAGACCGACACGGTCGAAGGTATTATCGTGCACCCCCCTCTCTGAACCCCCCCCATATCAACCCGTAGAGCCAGCCGGACTCTCTCTCTCGAGTCCCGACGGTGAGAGCGAAAAGAGAAGCAGCCGCGCCGCCTCGTCGTCTTCGCCCCCACCGCAACCCCGAATCCACCCGCTATCCCTGAAACCCTAGTCCCTCCGCCGCAATCCGACCCCTCCTCCGCCGCCGCTAACTCCCCCCCGATCCAGCCATCCAGGTGAGCCCTCAGACCTGTCCCCATTACGCCGAATTCCGATCCGGAACGGCCCCGACCAGTTCTTGGCGTTTTTTCGATCGAGGCTTTGTCGCGGATAGCATTTTTTAACACCCCTCTTGGTTTTTGATCCAGGGCGCGGTGCTGGGGAATGGTTTGCGAGCGAGTAGTTTGAGCTGTCCTGGGAGTCTCCGGATCGTTTTGAGGAGGTTCTAGATGGGCTCGGACCGGGAACACGGCGGCTCAGGGGCCGTGGTGGCGACGAAAGGGCGGAAGAGACCGCGGCAGCTGCTGCTG
The DNA here is from genome assembly GCA_947311845.1 of Poa pratensis. Lineage (NCBI taxonomy): Eukaryota > Viridiplantae > Streptophyta > Magnoliopsida > Poales > Poaceae > Poa > Poa pratensis. The sequence goes on from CAMZMU010000107.1 coordinate 95,770,761, forward strand.
GAGTGCAGCGACTCTGAAGCGGATGACGTCCCGATGCGGGAGAAGCCTGGCGAGGCTGCCGCTGGCAATGCTGACGCCGGAGTAGGCGACGGTAATCAGTCAGTGGAGAAAGTCGCGCCCTTTAGTTCTGAGAAGCTTCCTGGGGCTAAGACTACTGAAAGAGATGGTTCAGAGGAGAAGAACATGGGAGATGAGCTGAACGGTAGTAGTGCCGGCCTTGGCTGTGGTGATGAGTCAGGGGAGAAACTGGTGCCTGTTAGTTCGGACAAGCTTTCCAGGGTTAAGTCTACTGAGGAGACTATGCAGAGAAGAATAAGGGAGATCAGCCCAGCAGGAGTAGCTCACAGCCTGACACCAAGAGGAGCAAAATCGAGGATGCCCATGTTGGAAACGGTGGAAGTGTATCAAAGGAGGTAACTGGTGGGAAAATGCTGCGTCCAGGCTTCCCAAAATGGCGGTTCGAGAAGCCGGAGATAAGGGCTGGTCGAGTTGATGAGAAAGGTGGGGTGGAGATGAAGGCAACCGGTGGCTCAAAGGTCAAGGACCAGGTATCGAGCTTGAATGACAAGAGGAGACACGCAGAGCCACTGAAACATGAGAAACTCAAGCCGTTGAAGACTGACAAGAGTGACTCAATGGACTCTGGCCGACAGGACCTGAAGGCAAAGGTCAAGGAGCAGGCCTCAAGTTCGGATGACAAGAAGAGGCCGGTAGAAGCATCCAAACACGCTCAGTTGAAGACTGACAAGGGTAACCCGGTTAAGTCTGGCCAACGAGAGGCTATAAGGGTGCAAGGGAAAAGTGGCCTTTTGAAGATTCTTCCAAAGAACAATAAGGTGCTCAAGGAAACTGGTGATGACAAGATTCTGCCGAAGAAGGCTAAGGTTGAGGGGGAAACCAGTGATATCAATATTCAGCCAAAGAAGGCCAAGGTGGTTGAGCCCAGGGATGGCAAAATTCCGACAAAGAGTGGTGTTTTAAAGCTTCTTCCGAAGAACAGTGAGACTGTCAGAGAAAACAGTGATGGAAAGCTTCTTCCTAAGAACATTAAGTTGGATAGGGAGACCACTGATGGCAAGATTCTTACGAAGACCGGTAAGTTGGATAAGAAATTTCGTGATGACATGGTGCCAACTAAGAACATTAAGTTGGAGGGTGAGACCAGTGATGCTAAGATTCCGGCAAGGAATAATAGGGCTGATGGAGAGACCATTACTGGCTATAGACAAGATAAGGAAAAAAACTGTGCTCCCAGTGTGTCTCAAAAGCTAGATGCAAATGGTGGGAAGACAGTTACTGGAAAGCTGGTTTCGCCTGTTATGTTGAGGAGAAGCGATCCAAGTGTAGTGGGAGTTTCTTCAGGCCATAAAATGAAACAGCATGGTTCAAAGGCACATCTGAAGATCTCCTCGCAAGGTAATCAACAGCCTTCACCAAGCCTGAAAGATGCAAAAACTAAATCAGGTGAGCACAAAAATGAGAAAAAGAGATTGCTTGAGCATAAAGGTTCGCCAGAAAATTTATCCAAGAAAGCAAAATCGAAGGTCACTGATCTGCAAGGCACTTCTTATTCTACTCTCAAGAGGCATGTCATGAAGAAGCCAAGGGGAGGACCTCGTAATGCGCTTAAGCAGAAACTGAGAGATCAGATAAAAGGCATACTCTTAAAAAATGGATGGACAATTGATCTAAGACCTAGGAAAGATAAAGATTATGAAGATTCTGTGTATGTTTCCCCACAAGGTGGTAGTGGCTATTGGTCAATCACAAAGGCTTATGCAGTGTACCAAGAGCAGTCAGAAAGTTCACAGAATGAGAAGCCTATATCAGAGGAGGATCTAGCAATGCTACAAAGGATTGTGCGGAACAGAAAGAGCCGAAAAGAACATTCTGTTGAAAAGAAGCGTGGGAACAACAGAAGCAGAAATTCGAAAGATAAAAGTTCTAGAGACAAGTATCAGAACAAAGAAGAAAATGTAAAAAGCAAGAATCAGGGATCTAAACTTCTTGTCCGCGGTAGTACTCGTAATATGGAAGGCATGGGTGGCTATATTCCTTATAAATGGAAGAGGACGGTTTTATCATGGATGATAGATCTGGGGGTTGTTTCAGTAGATGTGAAGGTCAAGTACATGAATAAAAAAGGGAAGCACACAAAACTAGATGGTAGAATTACCAGGAATGGTATTTACTGTGGGTGCTGTTCCAAGATCCTCACAGCTGCAAAGTTTGAACTTCATGCTGGTTCAAAAGAGCAGCAGCCTTATGCAAACATCATCCTAGAAGACGGTGGGGTTCCATTGTTGCAATGCTTACATGATGCATGGGATAAGCAAGCACAACGTGAAAAGAAGGGATTTTACAAGATAGATCCTGCTGATGATCCTGATGATGATACTTGTGGTATTTGTGGTGATGGTGGTGACTTGCTCTGCTGTGATCACTGCACTTCAACTTTTCACGTGGCTTGCTTAGGAATTGAGGTGAGCATAGGAGTATCATCTGTGCGAGCATTCTTGTATTATATTTATCAAAAGATATATAGAAGACATATTTGTATTAACAATTGTCTGAAACCCTTGGGGTAGGATAGTATGAGAAAAATTCTATGCTGAAGTACAATCACTCATGGCCTTCCACTTGATTTTAGCCTGTTGCTTTTCAGAGAGTTGTTTGCTTAGGATGCTATGCTAATTTATTTACTTATTTCTCTCTCAAAACGTTTCTTCATTTGCTGTCACGTGCTTTTATGCTTATATTTATTTTGTGCTAACTGTCGCTGCAGATGCCTTCTGAGGATTGGTTTTGTCGTAGCTGTATATGCAAGTTCTGTAGCTCTGCTGAAGAAATGACATCATCTTTCGCTGAGTTGCTTTCTTGCTTGCAATGTTCAAGAAAATGTAAGGCTCATGACATGCACCCCCAAACCCTCTCAACACACATGTACCTACGGTTATGTGCAACATGATAATCTTGTGCTCCGGGCAATGTCTTACACATCGTTGTTTTGCAGATCACCAGGCTTGTTCAGTAGGAACTGAGATGGACCCCGTTTGTACCACGTCTGGTGCTTCAGTTGATAGCTTTTGCAGCCCAGGATGTAGAAAGGTACGCAATGCTACATAATTGTTGTCTGTTTTCTCTTTTTTGTTGAGGATGATATTTGATATTTGCCTGGACCAGTTTGTAAATTTATCACTTGGTTGTACCCCATCCATTCTGCCATAGCTATGGTGAAAGGAGAAAGGCATCCAGCCCTCCTCGATTCCAGTTTTTTTAATAAAGTTATGATACAGGTTCTAGGTTGAGGCCTGTCCAAGAAATAGACTAGAAGAATAACTCTATGATTCAATAGTTTTAGCTTGCACAATTTTCTGTTGCTGTGTTTCTGTTTTGGCGTCTATTGCTGTGGTAATGGCCAAGTCAAAGCTTACTTGCGTCTTTTATCTTATTATATAGAAGAAACATAAAATCTTCAACCACGCGTATTCACCTGTTTCATTTCTTAGCCTCTCATAATACCATATCGTTTTTCTTCTTTTGGTGTCAACTAAAAGAGGACCACTTTAGGCTATCTCTATATGCTGGGAATATGCCACATACAATCTCTGAGAAGCTGGAATGTATACTTGTCGACCTGATTTTGTAGCCATTTATTCAGTAAAATTGTTATTTTGTCTACTTATTGTGAAATGATGTTTTTGGCTATTTTACTGGAACGTCTACATGTGAAACTGGTGGATGCCCATTAATTCAGTGAAAAATCTGCTGCAATCAACCATCACAAAATGTTTTTGCCGGTGCCATACACATAACTTGTACTGTCTCTGGAATGAGTAGTTATGGTTCCACATGCCACCACTTTATCTATGTATGAAATTTTTGAATGGTTGAAGTGGTGCTTTTTTAGTTTATACGGCATAACTGATTGTTCTTGCCATTTTTTATTTTCCTAGCTAGCATACAGACATGTTCGCTGTAATGTTTATCATTATTTGGTCAATGATGCTTTGTTCTAGCAGGGCTTGTTCAGAGGTTTATTAAAGCACGATATCAACAAATCTCACCATGTTCGCAACTCAAGCATAATATCCATAGATATCCAATTTTCTCATAAGAAAACATTACATATTAATTTGGAGACCGTCATGTCAACCTATAGACCTTATGTTTACCGATCACATGATATATCTTGATTAGTTGATGCATTGCATTGATAAATATATCTTATTTGTTACTATCTGTTTTATCATGTTCATTCTTGCTCTCAAAATGGACAGAAATTAATCCTATTCGTTTCTTCGAAATAACGCAGATTTATAAACGACTAAAAAAGCTTCTTGGGTTCAAGAATGGCATGGAGGCTGGATTTTCCTGGAGTCTGGTTCGCTGCTTTGCTGATAGTGAGGCTGCACCACTGAAAAAGAAAGCAGAATTGATACATTGCAACTCAAAGACAGCTGTTGCTTTCTCAGTTATGGATGAGTGCTTTCTTCCACGTATTGATGAGAGAAGTGGGATTAATGTAATTCACAATGTTGTATATAACTGTGGGTAAGTATGCCTTTGTTGCCCATGTTGATCACTAGAGAAAAGATAAAATGATATATTTTAATGATGCAAGTTGGAATGATATCTGAAATGTAACATTTCTGGTTATAAATATGATTTTCTAGAACTAGCTACACTAAGAATGGAATTCGTGTACACTCAGCAGCTACGAGTGTTGTTTTTTAGCCTTTTTGTGTTATCCAAGACAATAAGCATATTTTTCTTTTTTCCTCGAAAACCATAAGCACATGTAAGTTAGAAATTTAAGCAGGCTGTGTTTATGTGCAATATGATTTGTTATTTTGGGACCATGCTATGGCATTCCTCAGGCCGTCATTTATCCTTTAATATGCTATGGCAGGTCGGATTTCAGCCGTTTAGATTTTAGTGGCTTCTATACATTTATTCTGGAGCGTGGGGATGAAGTTATATCTGCGGCAACTGTCAGGTAAACTTTATATGCATATCTTGTTACCGTTGTTCTATTAATAGGCTTTCGTGCTTCCATATGAGCCTCAGGCCCTCAGCCATCCGCACTTCAGGTTCTTTGATTCTAAAATAATTATTAAACTTAGTTTTTTCTACAACACAAATATCCTGAGATTTGTGTTTAGGATGAGCAGTTAATCATCCATTGTTATTTAAGTTGGATTGCAATTGGGCTTTTAATTTTCCAAGTACATATTTGTTCCTAGGTCCCATTGATGCACCGAGACCAACTTCTACTCATGATGGAGAATGACACATGATTTTTTTCACAACCTACACACTTGGCGTTCAGCATTTATCAATGTTATTTCAGCCCTAAAATGCTTAATTCTGTTTCTTTTGCATGAACCAGGATTCATGGAACTGACTTAGCAGAAATGCCATTCATAGGCACAAGGGGCATGTATCGGCGCCAAGGGATGTGCCATCGACTACTCAATGCAATTGAATCGGTAATTTGGTTTGCATTTGTTTCTGATCTTCGTTGCACAGCCATATTCACGTACATATGGGCTTGTGATAGTTTGTTATTTACTATTTTTTACTTGTGCAATATCACTTCAGATTTCTTGCATCAAGTGTCTCTGAAAATATGCCTACCCTGTTGTAGGCTAAATATATTCCTATATTTCTTCCTTGAATTGTTTAACCAACAGCAGTATGTTTTCTGATTGGTTTGTTCATCTAACTGTGGTGCCAGCATGTATTTGTGTCTTGTACTTTGAATGTGTGAGATCTTAATCTCTTCCCTAGGATGCCTGCTATGTGCTGATTTGACTGACATGTTGGTGAACCACATATTTGTACTGCAAATTAAGCCTTATAGGCAGGGTTAGGATTTCCAAGTCATGGTGGTAACAAACCGTTACTGCTTGAACCAGAAATCCTGGTTGGTACCGAGATTTTATTTTTATTGATGAGATTATGCTGTTTTGAGCAGTATAGTAGTTTCGAACATTACAACAACAACAAGAACAACAACAAAGCCTTTTTTTTCCCAAACAAGTTGGGGTAGGCTAGAGTTGAAACCCATAAGATCTCGAAACCAGGTCATGGTTCTGGCACATGGATAGCTAACTTCCACGCAGCCCTATCCATGGCTAGTTTCGAACATTAGCTCTGAAGAAAAATAAGAAAGAAAAGGAAATATAGTAGGGTTGGACTGGTAACCGCTCAGCTGGATACTAACGGAAAACTTTGAAACTTCTCGTAGAAAGGTTCTGAAACCTGGTTGTAGGTGTGTATCCTTATATTTGTTAGCACTGTTGCGTAATGCTGAACTTATAACTGTTACAAGAATAAGAGAAGCTGAAATGGATCGATATATTGACAGGCCCCAATGGGGATATATATAGTACATGAGAGCACCCAAACCCTAGAATATGAAATGACAATACTACCCTTGACTAATATGACTACTATACCCTTAACACCCCCTCTCAAATGCAACGTGAATGCAATGTCGTTGCATTTGGAGAGTTCACAATGAAAACACACGACTAAAACACAAATACATCCAATGTCCGAAAACAACAAAGATGTCGTCGAAGCGTGCAGCTCTTGAACATGTCTTGTAGAACTCTCCTCCACAAGTGGTGAACAACCAAGTCTTCACAAACCAGTACGTCGACTCTTCAAACGGGAAGCTTGCTTTGGAGACTTTCAACTTGACAATGTGTGAGATGCGTCAAATCAACCAAAAGGATGATGGATAAACCACTGCTGCAAGACGGCAAGCAATGGGTCTTGATGACGACGAAGACGGCCATTGGTCATGACGTGTAGCAAGACGGCTACGAAAGGGACCAAGAGGGCAAATATCGCATCAAGGACGATGACAAGATTAGCCAAATCGACGTGACTCAGCTAACCAAAACAGGGTGATTGGTCGATTGACATTGAAATTTGTGGACTGCATAGCTTGGACAAATTGGAGGATTGGAATTGGACTTGGATGGACACTGACTTGGATGGAATATAGTAGAGCATGCGACAAACGAAAAAGACTTGATATTGTAGACACTAGCAGCAGGACAGATGCTATATAGCAGCAGCAAAGGCACTTTGCCTCAAAACAGCAGCAGGACAAAATATGGAGATGACCAAGCTCTAAGCAGCAGTTAGCAACAGGTAGCAGCGAGTAGAAATCGATGGAAATAGTAGACACACCAAGCTGTGCACATTGCAGGCCCAAAACAACATCACCTTGGGCCCAAACGGGATCACCAAATGCAGCATAAACAGCACAACAGAGGCGGAGTCGGACAGGCAAGCCGCGACGGGCGGAGGATGACGGAGCCGCGACGAGGAGGCCGCGACGGCGGCCGGGAGGACGCGAGGAGGCCGCGACGGGCGGCAGAGGAGGGCCGCGACGGCGGCCGCTTGATCTGCGGCCGGGGCTGACGAGGCGGAGATGAGCGAGGACGGGACAACGACGGGTGGCGACGATGGCTGCTGCTGAGGGCGGCGCCGGACCCGCGATGAGCGACGCGAAGACGGGCACCGCGACGGAGGGAGTGGCCGGCAGGCGGAGGAGATCCGCGGGCCGCGACGGCGGCCGACGGCTGGAGGAGATTCGCGGCCGCGACGGCGGCCAGCGACTGGAGGAGATCCGCGGCCGCGACGGCGGCCAGCGGCTGGAGTACGTGCCCGCGACGACGGCACTCGCGACGGCACCCGACGGGGGAAAAAAAAAGGTAAGCCTGCTGCTGCTGTGACTCGATCTACGGGAAAGAAAAAAAAATTGGATTTGGGTTTGGGGATGAAAGAAATGCTGCCCCCAGGAGCAAGATCGATGCTCCCAGGGGCAGCGCAGCGGAGATCGACGAGGGTGGGGGCCGGATCGAGCCTAGATCTCTGATACCATGTTACAAGAATAAGAGAAGCTGAAATGGATCGATATATTGACAGGCCCCAATGGGGATATATATAGTACATGAGAGCACCCAAACCCTAGAATATGAAATGACAATACTACCCTTGACTAATATGACTACTATACCCTTAACAATAACATGGAGATAGCATTGTTGAATTGCGATTTTTTTCTTACTTTTTATGAGTAGGAAGTATTTAGGAAAGCGGGATGTGTAGTTTGAGTTTTAGTTGTTGGATGAAGCGATTGATAGTACTTATCAAGCCAAGTTTAAGCTTTGTGTTTATTAAATAAAAAACTTATTTTCCAGGTAACTGGATATACCTGTGTTTGCATCGTTTTGTTTTCACATGAATTTCTAACTTGTTTTGGGGTTGATTCTTCTGTAGACCCTTTGCTCCCTCAACGTTCGAAGACTAGTAATACCTGCCATAGCAGAATTGCAGAATACCTGGTCTACAGTTTTTGGTTTTAAACCTGTTGGACCTATAAGAAAACAAAAATTAAAGTCTTTTAATCTCTTGATTATCCATGGCACTGGTCTTCTGGAGAAGCGCTTGCTACTAACAGGTCAAGTGAAAACCACCACTGCCGGGACAGGTCAAAATCCAAACTATTCTGTGAATACTTTTCCCTAATTCTATTGTTGAGAATATTGTAATTATGTCGTTTTATATTTCAATAATGCTCTCTATTCATGCAGTTAATGCCGTTGAATGTGATAAGACGTCTCCTCAAATGTTTAGCGAAGCAAGTGGACCCCTTACACCTGTTCATGCTTCTCGAGAATCTGCTGTGGGTGATAACATTGGAACTAAGGACCATGATACTTCCTGTCCTTTATTTGTGAGCTCTTCAGGCTTGGCATCTAACCTTCCTCCTGTCACCGAAGAAAAAACTCAAGAACAGACTTCTCCAGTTTATGTAGCTGATGTTAATCTGCGTACAAGTGATGATGATGATGTGCCTTGCAAGGCTGAAGCTGTCAGTTCAGAAGAAGTGCAATATGCAGAAATAGACATGCCATTGGTTGCTGATACCATTGTTGCCGCAGAGAAGTCTGAAGATAAATCTGGCTCCAGTTTTGCAGATTCATCTGCTATTCCAGTGACAATGGATCCAGGTCCATGTTCATCTAATGAGCTTGAGAAAGGTGAAAATTGCCCATCTAGTGAGCTTTCTGCTGATGCTGCTCTCTCAAGAGACAAGACTGAATCTAATATCAACTCCAATTCCATCTCCGTCCGCTTTGATACTCAAGTAGATATGAAGTCTTGTGTAGTCCCGGCTAATACTGAAGTTCCTTTAGTCACTATGGGTCATAAGCCTGATAACCATGAGTTGAAAACTATCGTTGCTGCTGGTGATACTCAAAGGTCACTAGAAGTTGAAGGTTTGGAAGTTATTGGAAATGAAAGATCAATAGGTGCCTATGCAACTAAAGATCAAGCATATGTTGCTACTACTGAAGATCAAAGTCATCCTCCAGTTGATCTTGTAGTATCAACAGAGAGATCATTGAATGAAACAATGTCTATTGGAGGTGACAAGCGTGAAGTCAAGGTTGCAACCATTGAAGTGGATGCCATAGCTGAGAGCTCTAATGAAGCAGGAATAACAGTTTCAGTGCTTGAAAGATCAAATAACATGTATGGTGAAGATACCGCAAAGCCTACTCTAAGTTGTGGGGAGGGTCAACTTCATGGAGAGGATGGAGTACAAAAGAATAGCATGGAAGATGGCCTAGCTTCTAGAGACCCTGTTAATGCATGAACTTTGTATTTTGTGCTACAGAATGCTGAAGGTATACTTCTAGGGGGACGATTGATTTCTTATGTTTGCTCCTTATTGTTGTTTCACCAGTTTTTTTGTATTTCAACGATACATTGTTCTGGAAAAGACACATCTTGTTGCATAAGTTGCTCTTTATGGCTTACTGGTTACATAAGCCTACTCTAGAGATATAATTTCAGTCACACACTCATTTTCCTAACTTGCATTATCAAAATGAACAATTAGTCCTTCAATTGCATTTCACTGTTTGTTACCTAGGATAATGAATGTAAGTACACCCTGGTATCCAGAATTCCCATGCTTTCGTTGTGCAATAAAATTATCACAACTCGTATAGGATGCAGGACAATGACAAAATTTGTTCAAAAAGTTGAGACTTCTTTTGGGTGAGATGGGGAAAAGTGATACTCGAAATGAAGATAAAGTTTCAACAACTTCCTTTTATAGTTCAGGGAGAAAAAATTTCAACAACCAACTTTAGATTTCAAGGAGAAAAATGATACCTACTGAAGTGAAGATGATGTTTCAGTAACCTGGCTTATATTCGATACCACCTTTTGTGCACATGCATGTGCCTCATTGCCATGCTAGCTTCACTGATAACTTCTTCGTTTTACTTGAATAGGTAGGAACAGGGCTGTAGAAGATGCCACATTTCTGGAAGCTTTGGATTTTAGGAGTCCTTTCATTAGGATAGTTAATCAAGGTCCTGTTTCGGAAGGAAATATTTTGCTAGACGTCAACTTCGTGGGATGTTAATTCTGACTACTGTGGATGACTGTCCCCGTTTCTTGAAAGGAACTGTTGGAGACATCCTTAGGCTGGGATGAATGAACTGTTTTGGTAAGATAATTTCTTGACCACATGTATGCTTGTTCACATTCTGTCTTGCATAAGCCATGATGAACTTGCGATCATATGTACATAGCAAGAAAACGCTGTTAAAAGTTCCTTTTCTAGTTTTCCTTCATCCTTCACTTGGGCAAGAAAGAATGATAGATGACTGTGATGTTATTGTTCTTAGCAAGAAAGAATGATAGATTCTGATTAACACATCAAGCCCTTAGGTCGTTTGATGTGATTCTAATTTCACAATGTTATATTATTCTGTAGTTGAATTCCGCGCTATTTTTACCAAATTTGTGATGCTGTTGTGCCCCATTGTTCCTCATTTCCACTGATATTGTTGCGCTGACAGTGCCCAGAGCAATGGAGGGACAGCTATACATCCTAGTAGCCAGGCCGTGTTTCACTCCCATGGCTCGTTGATGTTCCAGGAGTTTAGTTGCTTCTTCGAGGCAGTATCAGATCATCAAGCTTGATCTGTTTTTGGTTAGGCACCTAGTTCGCATCAGAGTTACACCAACTGGGTGACCCTTTTTGGCTGTGTATGTACATACACCTGCGAATTTTCTCATCTCCTTCCATAGTCCCCTTCATGCGCCTCAAGAGTTCTCTCTGAAAGATTGTCACTAGGCTTGGTTCAGGGCATAGACATGTAAAGTTTTTGCTTTACCCTTGTACAGATCTATATAATCTGTCACCTATTTTGGGGCATGATTTCCCTTGTTGGCTCTTCAGTTTGTGTCCTGAGGATGGTTCAGTGAGTTACTCGTTAATGGCATGATTAGGTCTGTCTGTTTGGACTCTAGGGCAACCTTTTGAAATCCTCCTGCGGTAATTCACAGTTGGTCTATATTTTCCTGCAAAAAAAATGATATATATATATATATATATTCCTTGGTTCCAGATATGTGTCCTTAGTCCGTGTTTTTGAGAATGATCTAAAATCGAAATTTGTTGGAAACAAGATACTAAAAGAAGTACAGTATCGTTATATGTCTGCGGCAATCCGAGCCAATCTATGCTCCTAAACTGAACCATTTATCAGAATGACATTTTTTAGAACCGAATTTCGACACGATTTCTTGAAGAAAAGGAAAAACAAACCAACGTTTGACAAAAGGTACTGTGGGTAGGGCCGTGCGCTTCCCAGGAATACCAGTTCCGTGAAGTCACTGCTCGTTATCAATAGGACGTCCCAAAGAAAGGAAAAATATTTAATTCGATCCATCTCCTCCCTTTTCTTTAAACCAAGAGCTACTCCTCCCTTTTCTTTTTTTATTTCATTTCAATACGATTTCATTTGTGTTCATGTTTTCAATTTAGAACCCCGCGGAAGTGAATAGAAAAAAGCAAAATACCCCTGTGATACGCCTTCCTTTACCTATTTCTAGATAGATTGATGTTCAATGGAGGGAAACTTGCCATTCATTCTTTCCTTTTAAATTGTACATTTTTTATATTCTTAACTAATTGTATCCTTTATGTTCCCTTCGAGCTTTCTTGCCTAGTGACTAAGGATTTTCACACTTGTTGTGTCTAGGCTGATTTTTGCATAAAACACTACCCCCCCCCCCCCCCCACACACACACACACCAAAAATAAATAAAAAATAGCCGAAAGATAAAATGTTGCAACAACACACACGCACATCGTGCTTAATAAGTCGCGGCACTTCAAGATTGACCACATCGCTACAAGAATACCGTCTCCTGTGTGTTTTAGTACATGGGAACTCAGCTAGATCTATAAAATCAATAATATATAACAAATGGAGATTAACTTTGAAAAGGCAAGAAGCCAAGAACATATAGTGTTCTTGCTCTCCAGAAAAATAAGAAACATGATTTAGCTCTCATGCTCCGGGCATCATCTGTCCAACTTTGAAAAACAAAGGAGACATGGAATTCCAATTCTCCCGAAGAAAGAAAAGAAAACGAAAGGTTCCTTGGAAATAAGAAAAAACCGATGGAGGCCCGTTATGTAACTGGGCCCAATTGGCCTAGTATACCTTTTGTTGTTTTGCGAATGGCCCAGTATAACTTAGGGAACCAGCCCGTTAATCCAAACTAACGCGCACCCTAGATCCCACTCAGCATTCACGCCAGCCGTCCGATCCCTAGCCCCTACTAGGGTTCCGCCCGTACTCTAGGGTTATATAGTCGCTCCCCCACAGCGCCGCCGGAAGCCCTCTCGCCCCGCAGCTGCAGACGACCTCCGCGCTTCGCCGCCGCCGCCACCTACTCCTGCAGCGAGAGCACCGCCCAACGACGTCGTCATGGTAAGACCCTCTCACCTCCTTCCTCCTCCCTGTTCCTTCCATTGCTCGATGGATCGATTTATCTGAGATGCTCGCGGGCGCGGTCGCTTGCAGTCGCTGATCGCGGGGAGGAGTTCCAGCACATCCTGCGTCTGATGAACACCAACGTTGATGGCAAGCAGAAGATCATGTTCGCGCTCACCTCCATCAAGGGTATCGGCCGCCGCTACTCCAACATCGTCTGCAAGAAGGCCGACGTCGACATGAACAAGAGGTAAGAAGCAGTGGATCCCCTCTCACGCCCAGATCGTCTACTCGTTAGTTAATTTGGTGTTGTCTCTTCAACCTGATATTGGGCGATTAGAGGTGTAGGGTCTGTACATCGTTGTTCGGGTAATTAGTAAGGAATATTTGTATTATGCCAAATTTTGTACTTAGTAGATAGTGTCACTAAAACTCAATTTAGTTGATGCCCCACTTTGTTTTCTCTGACGTGCAATGTTTGTTAAGTAGAAAGATTATTTAGCCACTGCTGTATCCTGTATGCATCTCGACCTCAGTCTCAGCTGGCAGTTAAGGGGGAATAAATTGATTATGCCACGTTTCTACCTAGTAGTAGATAGTGTCGCTAAAACTCAATTTGTATTATGCCATACTTTGTTTTCTTCTCTGCTGTGCAAGGTTTGTTAAGTAGGCAAATTATTTAGCCACTGCCATACGCATCACGACTCCAATCTCAACTGGCAGTTAAGTGGGAAATACTTGGATTATGCCACGTTTTGTACTTCGTAGATAGTGTCGCTAAAACTCATATTTGGATTATGGCACACTTTGTTTTCTCTGATGTGCAAGGTGTGTTAAGTAGGGAGATTATTTAGCCACAGCCATTTGCATCATGACCTCGATCTCAACTAATTTTGATCCAACTATTTGCAAAACTACTCAAGATAATGATGTAACCTCTCAATACCGTGTCCAGCAGATCCTGAAGACCCCGAATCTAGGCTTTACATTTCATGCTACTTTGCTAATGTATACGTCCCAGACGATGCTTATAACCTGATTCTAACTGTATGATATAAGACTTGCTGTGTTGGTGCTGCAGCTGCTAGTAAAGCTCTTGATAATTGTTTTTCTTTTGTGCAGGGCTGGTGAGTTTACTGCTGAAGAGATTGACCGCATCATGGCTGTGGTGCAAAACCCTCGCTCGTTCAAGATCCCTGATTGGTTCCTGAACAGAAAGAAGGATTACAAGGATGGCAGGTACACCCAGGTTGTTTCCAATGCCGTTGACATGAAGCTGAGGGATGACCTCGAGAGGCTGAAGAAGATAAGGTCAGTTCACTACTTGATAGAGGATGTATGATGATTCTGCTGTACTGCATTTTGTGTATATGTATACTTCCTGAGGTGGTGCGTACAAATCTCTGGGGGTTTGTACTCATGTGTTGTTAGAACATGTAACGATAACGACTGATAATTTGCATCTAACAAATCGCTCCTCTGTTTCAGGAACCACCGTGGTCTGCGTCACTACTGGGGTGTCCGTGTCCGTGGGCAGCACACCAAGACCACCGGCAGGAGGGGAAAGACTGTTGGTGTCTCGAAGAAGCGATAAACCTGACGCCCTTGAGGCTTATCTTCGTTGTCTCCTAATGATGTGAAACCCTGGTTGTCCTCAGTCACTGGACAGTTTTGTTGGGGGTTATGTTTGCATGTCTATGATCACCCTGTTATGGTTTATGGCACTGCTAGGCGTAATTTGGTATGGTCTTGTTTGTGGATTCAGTTCTGTGTTTTCTGAATGGAGATAGTTTTGTGCTTTGAAATGCCTGGAATGTTTGTCGATGTGTATCTGGTTTTATTTGTTTGCACTTTCTCTTCAGACGAACGTATGCGGCGTAGACGAAAGTATGCGGCGTGGTGGTGCTCTGCACCTGCATGACGGGCCTTGAGATTCTTGATGCCGTTGCATTTTCTTTTGTAGGCGTTTGTTTGTCTGTCTGTTTTTTTGTTCACTTTGCACAACGAAACACCTCTGTGGGCTCTAAACCGCTCAGATCGACCGTGTCTCTGGAGCCAGGTATGGCACGTTCTGCTATATTCTAGAGTTATATTTCCTTGTCAATCTACCGTTTGTTTCTTGACGTATTGTAATCGACTTCTGCTGCCCAGTTTCGGACGTTCCGTCATATTCTAGCGTTATATTTTCTTGTCAATCTAAACCGTTTGTTTGTTGTTGCTTAATCTGAGTTTAATCTTAATCGTCCATTGTTTGTTGTTTTAATAATATTGTTGTTGCTTAATCTGAGTTTAATCTTAATCGTCCATTGTTTGTTGTTTTAATAATACTAGTTGGCATGTACTCTTCACAATTAAATAGGATAATTTACAAGTAGAATGTTTTCACAATTAATGGGAGAATTTACGCCTGGAAAAAATGGGACAATTTACAAGTAGGAAAAACCGTATGTAGCTAGATTATTTCTTTCAATGCAAGTCAATATTAACATAGATACCTATGAATGTGGTATCATAACTCATCATCTGAATGAAAGTCATTATTCCGCATCAAGTGTGCATAAAGTTAATGTCTGATTGTTGGGACCGAACCGTTCAAAATACAAATAAAAGACATAAGAGCGTGAATAGCAGGTCAAGATCCATATGAAAAACATAATATGAAAAAATGCTCAACTCGTCGTACTTGAGAACACGGAAGTAAGACCAACATGTGGATCTGGACTTCATATATTATCATCTTCACTTAATATAAGAGTATCCATACCTTTGAAATGATAAACTGGACGTCAAAATGAGATAATTCTCATGGACAAAATGAGATGATTTTCATGGAAAAATAGAAAGGGCTCATCTCCAAGAAAATACATGACTTGTCTTTGATACCTATGAGAGAGAAAAGTGTCAAATATTATTTCAAAATTGACAGGAGTTAAATTAAATACATATATTCAATATATATTTTCACAATAAAATACAAGATTGTGTGTCACCCTGAAAGTTCTTCACTAATATCAATGTTGGAATAAACCATATTTGCACCCCAATCAACTACATGTAAGAAATACATACGTTAGACTACCAGATGTTGTGATTATACAGTTCCAACAAACAATGGAAGAGAGAATCGCTGAACGGTTGTAGGAATCATGGGGCCGAACAACTCATATACATGCGACTGAGTACATCCAATCCAAAGGATGTCTATGAAAACAAAACATAGTAAAAGAGTGAGCCGAGATCATCATGTTTGGCCTCCTTGACATATGCTGGTGCGGTTGTAGGTCCGGGCCTGGGGTCCGGCTACGTTGAAGCGGACTCCCATACGAAAGACGTCATGCCGCTCTGTCGCGCCGTCAACTACGACCATCCCGAGCAAATCGAGCATGCACAAGCTCAACCACGTCATCCTCCTCCTCCTTGCAAAATTAATTGAAGAGGAGCGCACCTAATCTTCCTTGTCTTCCCCAACTCCGGCCACATTGATAAAATCGAGCGAATCGAGTCGAACAATAGTTTCCAGAAATCTGGGTTGTCCGGGTCGAGGAACCAGGTTCACGGGTCGCCGCTATGGGGAACAAGGTTCGACAAGGGGTATACATCTTTGGAACGCCAAATTGGGTCGAGGATTGGGATCCACACCGTTTTGGCTCGATGACCCCGGTGCGATAAGACAGTTTGAGGTACACAATATTTTTTGCTGATATTTTTACTTTAATTACGTGACATGGAGGCAAAAATCCCACCAGGAATTAGGGCCTCCCAGCTCAGCATTTTAATCGCGACAATATACAATTTGGCATATTAAATTGATTAAATTATGGGGTCCATATGTCAGCGGAGAGCTTAACTACCACGTTCACTGCTTCTTGCCCCGAAGCAGTTTCTTCCCCCACGATCCTATCTGGTGACTCTCGTCTACTCTGTTTCTTGCCCATGAACACAAATCAATCCAGTCGAGAACTCCAGTCCAGTGGTGCCTCCGGCGGTACAGCGGCCTCTTCAGGCGATTAAGCTGGCGACTAATCATTCTAATTTGATTTCAGAAGCCCACACACAGAAATAGCCGAAATTAATTGTATACATGCTAAGAGAAAACATCACGATTCACGAACCTGTGCGTGGTAGGCGTAGGGGCTGCTGCTGTTTCTACAGGATTAGGCCCAGTCGATCTGACGTCTGACACTCGTCGTGGTGCTCCGCATCCCGCACCACCACCGACGGCTCCCGTAGGGTCGTATCAGGCATTTAGGCGATGGTTGCCCTTGCCCGTACAGGCTTGGCAGCCACCCGCTCCTGAATCGTGCATGGCGCCGCCCAGCGTCCTGCGCTGAGAGGGTCAGAGCAACGTTGTTCAGCGGAGCGCCAACCGCGGACGCGGAGATGGTTGCTGCACGGAGCTCGCGGCGTGTAGCCTAACGTCCTCGCCCAGGCAGTGCGGCGGCGTGAATGGCCGGTGCATCGGGCAGATCGTGTCAGCGGCGTGGGTAGGGATTTACAGCGTGTTGTCTCTGGTTGGGTGAAACGGTGGATTGGATGAGTTTATCGGTAGGATGGCAATTTAGCAGTATTATGTGATTTGGTGGGAGGGTAAAAGGGTAAGAATAATCTGGATCGTTGATCGAAATTGAACGCCTCAGATTTAATGTATCAACACAGCACAATACAAGCATGGTGGTTTAGATGTCAAACCTACTTGAGGAAGGCCATCGTCTCTGAGAGATGTGTTATACTGTATTTTAATATAAAGTAACATAATTAAATTATTAAAACATTATTTGAATTCAATTTCTTGATGGCGAACTTTATCCCAGCCCTGAATCCGATGAGTATGGTACGAGAAAAATGTTTCCCCAAAAATGGGGATACAGTGAAAAGATACTCCTCGGCCTGGAGCATTACCCGTTGCTATCCCTAAGTGGAGATTTGTGTTGTATCGGCTATAATAACATTATTGGAAGCACAGTTAGTTAAAGTCGATTTACTCATAGAGTGAATATTTTTAACTCCCAGGTATTTTTAAAAATAATTCAAAGATCATGTTTACTAGTATTTAAAATCTGAAAAAGAATCCTGCATATTCTCAATAGTGTATCTTATGAACTTGCAAAATCTCAATTTGAAATGATTTATATTCCGATCTACACGAAAATGACAAATACGTGGATCTGACTTTTAAATCTTCAAAATAAATAGTATTATTTTGTCATTTTGTGTATAATACAAAGAATTTCACATTGTGATTTTACATGTTTGTGGGATGCATCATTAGCTACATCCAGTTTTTTTTAAAAGTATAAATATTACTTTTGATTTTAAAAAAGATGAAGGGCTCGGTGGTGCCCGGGAGCCAAAAGGAGTTTCCAATTTAGTCGCATTTTTATTCTTTTTGTGTGGAGAATATCTCATTTTTATTCTAAAGGGATGGCAATGACACATACTCACTCTGTTCCAAATTAGTTGACTCATGTTTATCCAAATAGGGATGAATCTACCGGAAAAGCAGTTTTGAACCCGGGCACCAGTGAACCCACCCGTTAAAAAAACCGAAAATCATATTTTCTGAGTTTCAAAAAATTCTGAAAAACATTATGATGTTGCCAATGATGCATCCTGTGGCGTCCCGACCTGACTGCTATACAGTGATACTGTGTCCCCGGTTATCCGATACCACCAGACACACTATCAAATCATAATAGAGAGATCAAGACTTGTGAAACAACTGGCACATCACAGACTCTACGACATAAATCATATAGTTCAACTCTTATAATAGAGAAAGATAGCAAATGACAACCAGAGGTCACAGACCCAACATTACATCAAGCGGAAACAAATTATGTTGTTCTAAACAATAAGAACCAAATTATGGCCTAAGAGGCCTACAAATAAACATCCAGCGCCAGCTGTTCCGGGATGTCCCAAGCTGCCACCTAGCAACCCCAGACTACTCGTCGACGTCCACAAAGAACCCACCTTCGAGGTCGGTGAAGTCCTCCTCTGAAACAAAACAAACGACGTTGAGTTCGACGAACTCGCAAGATTAATTATAGAGCTTTAGCTCGATGAGGCTTTCAAGGTTTTATGGCTGTTTTGCATAAAGCTGATTTTATTTATGAAAACATAACTCAATGGCATCGACTAATCAGAATAGTTTTCGAAAGGGGTAAGAGGTAAACTCTTTTCTCTTGATCAACTTCAACAGCAACCACCATCAATCACTTCACCTGTCTACAAAGGCACCTCCCCGAATCACCCTCGAGGAAGTCAACCTTGCATTCTTGGTAGTACCTTTAGTACTCAGGTTTTAATCATTCCGTTCAAGTTGTTCTATGATCCTACCTTCACTTCCCAAGTTCGTCCATAACCGCGGACACGGCTTTTCGAAAAGATTTATCCTGCAGGGGTGTACTGTTTTTAACCACCGGTACCGCCCGGCTCATTGCCTACGCTTAGCTCTCTTCCGGGGAAAGCCGGCTGAGTGGGAACGGTTACAACCTTTACCTTGTTAAGGACTAACCCAGGATCATCAGTGGCGGTAGGACTGCCAGGATCACGACACCCCGCCCCACGGCCACTCATTTTCCTAACACCACCATCCTCATCCCAGTCTTGGTCACCATCTCAACGCACACGCAAATGGAAAACCAAACTAGAGGACCCTGGCTAGTCCCGCTCAAGTTAGTTGGTCGACGGGGGTTCCATATAGCCCACCGATGGAAGCACGCTCGGTCTTGGTTCAAGAGGTAAAGAACTCGCACTTAGGCGGCGAGAGCGAGACAACCCACCACATTCCCCGTGGCCTCTCATCCCCGCCTTTAGCAATTTATTATCCGTCCCCACATTCTCCATCACATCCGGCCATTCCATCAACTGTTCCAACATTGAAACATCCACCGGACATCTATCATCTAAACTAAGCATGGCTAAGCATATACATAGCAAGTATCATTATCTCAGGCCAACACTTCAATCCTATGGATATTAGGAAGGATACAGGTAATGGCAACGGATTTCTAATGCAACTAGTAGGATACTCTAATCCGAGCAAAAGACATTTGGAACCGAATGCAACATTATAGTGGGGAAAATAATTGCGGAAATATAGGAGGAGACATGCTCAGAGGGGGGGATTACGCTTGCCTTGTTCAGCGGGCTGGTAATACGGGTCGTCGGGGTATTGCGGTGGAACCCCGACTGCTTGATCTATCGATGTATAAAAACACCGGAAAGACAACAATCAATAATCACACAAGCAAAACAGGTGCAATGCACAAACACATGATGACATGACATTTCAAATGCACTGAATTTAACTAACAAGTTAAATGGGGTGCAAGGAAATATTTCTATTAACTAAAACAATTAACCCCATAATTATCTTAGTGTTTCTCCCTAACTTCTAAAAAGTGCAGTACATTAATTGTGCTCAAATATGCATGCAAATGATGTTATTGGTTAGTTCAAATTATTCTGAGCATTTTGATGTATTAAACACATTTTCTGATTAACCAATATTAAGTTATTGAATTTATAAAATCCATTTTAAATCTGCCCTTTTTCTAAAGTGCAAGAAAAAGTTAATTCCATTATTTAGTTCAGCATGGAAATGATGTTATAATGTGAAGTTTATTCCACTGATCATTTTGATATCTTATTTGCAATTTTTGGATCAATATGTAATAAGTTATGGATTTTCCAAAAATGTATTTCTTTTCTGCCATTTTAATATTTCATTTAAACAGAGCAGAGAAATAATTCAATTCTGCCCAAATAAAATATGGATGTGTAAAGTTTGTTAAGATAAACATTTTGACATCTTATTTGCTCAATTTGGAATTACAGAACAAAAGTTATGAATTTTTAAAGATTCACTTTTATTAGCCATTTTCTGTACTTAATTAATAAGAGCAAGATAAAATATTTTGTCATGTGTCAGAATTAAATGAGCATGTAGAGCACACTTTGCTGAACATGTGGAAATTTGAATCATCCAACTTGAAGCATTTTTCGAATTACTATGCAATTTAGAAGAAATGATTTAATTCTGCAATTCTGTTTTTCAGTTTTAAAACTCACAGAAAAATATCCGAAACGTTTTTCACTCTGGGCTGGGCTAGCCCGTGTCAATGACATGTGGGGCCCGTGGCCACGTCCGCAGACACGCTGGCACGGTCAAGGCCACGACCGGCGCGCTGGGCGCGGTGACCGCGTGCTGGCCGGCGGCAACGGCGACGACGGCGCCGCCGATTTAGGGCTCGCCGGAGCTACGCGTCGACACGAACCTACGCTACTAGTCGAGGGCTACTCGTGGGTGTGCTTGGGTTCACCGGAAACCCACCGGAGCTTCGCCGGCGTCGAGCACAGCGGCGACCCGAGGCAAAACGCACGGCGGCGACGATACACAGCGAGAGGGAGAGGGGAAAGGGGATGGGGAGGATCCTCTCGTTACCCTTGGCGCGTGCGAAGAGACGGCGGGGCCGGAGGTGGACGAGAACGGCGGCGCGAGCTCGACGGAGTTGCTTCGGTGGTCGGAGAAGAACCGGATGGCGGCGGCGATTCGTGGATCCTCTCGTCGATTCCTCGGGCGGTGAAGGAGAGGAGAACACGGCGGAGAGACTGGTGGGCTTCGATCTGTACGGGGTGCTCTCAATCGTCGGCGACGAGCTCGGCGGCCGGCGGCTTGGTTTCGGCCATGGAGAAAAAGGGAACGAGAGGGAGGGAGCTGGGGAGCGAGTGAGGCGGGGAGAGGATAAGGGCGGCCTCGTGGTGCTCTTATGCTCCTCGCAGGGCAGAGGAGCGGAGGGGGGGCCTGGCGAGGCGCGGCAGGGCGTCGTGGGGGGGGGGGGGGGGGCCTCCAGCGCGCCCGGCAATGGCGCGACCGTGTCCACCGGAAAGACGACAACTTTTCCCCGAAAACCCCCTAGCAGATTTTTCTCCTCACAGTTAGGTCCTTTTCAGTTTCTTTCTTTTTCTTTTAAAACCAGTAGCTCTTCGGGAATTTATTTGGGGCACTTAACTCATTTCAAAAATTCTGACAAAATTCATGTAACCTCCCAATATCATGTAGGAGCACCACAAAAATTGGGGTTGCAAGATAAAATGTTTTGCATAACTTTTCTTCATGGAGTTTGGTTATGGCATTTTGGTTAAAACCAAAATGATATTGCTCTAGAAATTTTTAGCAAGTGAGAAAAATTAATTTTGAACTCTTGGAACTTCCTTGACAAATATAATATGTCAATGTATTTTTGTTTTGCAAGTTTGAGTGCTTTCATGGATTTGGGATTTTGTTTAAGTCAAGTTTGGCATTTGTTTTTAAATGGTACCAAACCAATTAATTGTTTAGCAATTTCATATGGATGCCATGATGCAATGAACACAAAAAGTGAAATTTTACACACGTTTTTAGGTTCACAAACTTCGGGCTGTTACAATTCTACCCCCTTACAGGAATCTCGTCTCGAGATTCTTAGAGTAGGAAAGAGGGAAGAGGGTTACAACGGTACTGCACGATCGTTGACCGAAGGCATCATGGATTTCTCCATCGTCTTCACTTCGAGGTCACTATCAGCGTACACCATAGGGAAGAAGGAAACCTCTCCGGAAAGATGGGTCTTTGTAAAGATACAACGACCGAGTACCTCCTAGTAGAGCTTAGGATGAGACTTCAAGCATCCCTTGATTTGACAGTTAGGAGACACATGCGTTTAACGGGAGATTGATAAGAAGTTTCCGGTTGGCAGTCAACTGTTTCTCAAAAGGTGGAGAATATGAACTTTGCACAAGGCCTTGAATTTCTGAATAAGGATGTTAAACAAGATTCCAACAGATGAAGAGGCAACTTCTACCAAACGGCTTGAATAGAACTTTCCTCACGGAGGAGCATTTCGGATCACAGGAGAAGGGTCGGGAAGATGGACATAGAGAACTTCAAAAACTCCGCAAACGTTAGTATCGGGAACACTTCCTGATTTCCTAGACATCGGGGACAAGCTTCTTGAGGATCACCAACTATCGTTTCTGATTGAGTTTTCGACATGGTTAGGTGTAGGGATACTTCAGACTCAACATGTATGAATAGGAAGTCTTTGCACGGGATATCAACAAATTACAGTTGCTAGAACCCAAGGGCTAGACTAAAGTGTCTAACTCCAAAGGAGGAACGAGATGGCGGAACTCGCGTGTTAGCAACTTGTCAGAAGACAGCCGCCCTACTTAATTACTCGCGACAATACACCATTGAGTCTCTGCTGGGGAAACACCAACGAAGACAAAAGAAGTTCTCAGACTTCCTGTGGGGACCCCGGACTAACCGTCCGAAATACCCGATTATGCTTAACACAACGATCCCGTGATCAGTCTGTCGTTGCACATAATCCGAACTGAATGTCAAAGTTTACATCCATACAATACCGAGTTTAAAGTCTTACAACCATGGCCATACTGGCCTAATTATACATAGGTGCCTTCAAGGGCCAATCATCTTTATTCAGCGGAAGCTACGGTAGTAGGGCTAATCCATCCTAACAACACCCGACAGGCAGCTGACTTATGAAGATCTCAGTTCGCATAGACGTCGCCAAACTCCTCTTCAACGTAGGGTTCCTCGAAATCTGGCTAAGACAATAGCCAGGGACGAAACCAATATGAGTACATTTGATTGTACTCGCAAACTACCCCAACTTGAGTAAGCACTAGCTTTTATTTCTTAAAAACTTTTATTTGAAAACTCTCAAAAATCTTTTTAATAAAAAGGGGGTGAGAAGAAGTTTATAACTATCCTTTAAGAAAACGCCATTTTAGCTGTTTCTCCGGAACTCCTCCGGTATCCAACCATAACCTGGTTATGGTTCCAAAACCCATCACCACCTCGTACCAACTCATTGGTACAGGTGGGAAATAACCCTTTTCAAGTCAATTTCCTCAACACAACTCCAGAGTTTGCAAAACTTTGCACATGGCCTTAGTAGTTCTTCCCAACTGTCCATATCCGAGGACTCGGCTATTCGAATAGTTTTACCCTCTGCAGAGGTAGTACGCTTTTCCCACACCCATCCGGTCACTCATCGTGTCAGCCACGTCCCGCCATACCAGAGGTATGCGAAGTTGAGTTCCCGGCCATAGCCTGTCCTTTGCTCATGCTAGTATAGGACCCTGCCGCTACGACACTTTCCACCGACACTCAAATCCTCAGAAACTAAGTGTGGGGACTCGTAGTTCTGCCCGGCGGACCCAAGGGAGCCCTTCAATCCTCTTCCTCCGACACGTTCATACCGGCTCCCGGTAGACTACAATGAAGAGGACCCAGGTCAGGGGGTAGGTCCTCAGACCATCCCCTCATGGAACGAGGTTCTCCTCGTTATTGAGGCATCCAGTACTAACACGAGCAAATTATATGACTACGCCCTTGCCCATATGTGGGTAAATGTGGTCGCACAGATTTTTGGCTGGGGATGTAAGTACAAGGACACAATGTGCATTTTTCTTTCCAGAAACAACACCATTCTCTGGTTCTTCACCTTCATACCGACCTTTCGGTACTTCACCTTCATTCAAGTACTTTCAAAGGGGTTTTGAGTAAACATTGTTTTTCCCATCCTATAGTTGTAAATTAACTACCCTATATTTCTACATAGGGGGCAAAATAGTTTTCATTGTTTTGAAAAGGGGTTTTTCCAAAATCATCGATACTTTTGAAAAACTCTAGAGATTAAAGTAGAGGTATATAAATGCAAGCTCAGTGAAGTAGCTTGCCTTGCTCAACAAAGTGGTACTGGTCCTGATCTTCGGGTTCAGCAAAACCTCCTTCCTCGATGAATCCGTCAGCGGTATCGTCTAAACGTTTAAGCAAGCAAAACAACAATCACTACTCTAGCTCAAGCATCAACACAGCATTACAATCACAAATGCTACAATTAGCTACTGCACACATCAAGCAACACGAGGTGGTTTTTAATTTAATTGAATTAATCTTTATTAATTTTCAAACTAAGGCAGAAACTAGTTGTACACCAATTAATTCACCAATTAATCTATGTTTGTCACAAAAATTCAAACTAAAATTCTATGGGTAGCTACTGATGTGTAGAAGATCACCCAATTGGATTGGGGTCATTTGGAGTTACCAAACTCCCTACACATTTGTTTAGTTCAGAAGGTTTTAATCAAGTTTTAGCTACCAAACAAATTAGGTTGCTCCAAAAATTAAATCCTTTTAGGGCAACTAACTTTGGCTACAAGTGATCTAACAAAATTGGTTTGAGTTTAATTGGACCTACTAATAAATCACACTAATTGGTTTAGTGCAGAAGGGTGCACTGAAGTTCAACCAAAGGCTAAGGATTTTAGACTACTCAATTAATTATACCAAAATTTGGTGAGCTAAAGGATCCTAATACAAAGCTACCAGAATTTGTTTGAAGTCATTTGGATTAATGTAACTCCAGAAACAAAGGGTTTGGTGTTTTAAACCTTCTGGAGCATTTTTATTATTGCATTTTTATTATTTAATTAAATGAGATGAGACCACTTTGGTGAGTTAAAGAATTTTATAAGCTTTCCAGAGCAGTTTGGTTTGATTTAATTGGACTTCTAGAACTCAAGTTATTGAATTTCTAATCTGGAACCAGTACTGAAAAGCAGTGGAATTTGGAAATTCTAAAACGCTGGAAAAGAAGAAAACCCTGACGGGTGGGGTCCGCCCGTCAGTGACTCAACGGAACGTTCCGCGCGCGCGTTTTAAATTTAAAATGCTGACGGGTGGGGTCCACCAGTCAGCGACTGATTACGCGAACCGGTAAGCTACCGTTGATCTTCGATCGAACGGCGCCTGGAGCTCGCGGTCATCGACGACCTCAGACGGGCGGCGCCGCGGCTCCGGCGACGGCGAGAAGCACGGGGAAACTCACCTAGGGCTCGGGAGGCTGCGGAAAGAGGTGATCGATGGCGGAGATCGTGGGGAAGTTGCTGGGATGAGGTGTGCTTGCTGGGGAAGCTTCTGGCGGCGACGGCGAGCAACTCCACCTCCGCGGCCGTGCTGCAACTCCGGTGCTCCTTCTGCTCCGCGTCTGTGCACCAAACACGGGGAAACGGCGGCGGGTAAGTGCGGGGGTAATGGTGAGGCTAGGATGGGCCAGAGAGGGGAGAGGGGACGCGAGCAACGACCTGTCCGTGCTCGACCTCTTCCTCGATTCCGGCGAGAAATCGAGGACGCTCGAGGCGGCCTGGGCTTGCGGGACAGCGTCACCGCTCTCCTAGCGGTGCACTGAGGGGTGGAGAGTGAGGGAGGGGTGCTGGAGTGAGCGGTGGTGAGGTGTGGAGGCACGGGTGCGGTGGCTTTTTATAGCCGAACCATGGCGTGCGGTGGACTGGGCGCAGGAGTGGTCTAGGGAGGGGGATAGCACGCCATTGGTGGCGGTGCTGCACGGCGACGACCGTAGGGTGTCTAGCTAGGGTTTAGGGGTAGAGGGGTGCACGCGCGGCTGCGAGAGCGAGCTCGACACGGCACGGCGTCCATGGCGCGTCCGCGGAGTGGACGGATCGATTCGGCTGCTGCAGGCCACGAGGGCTGACGGGGACGTGTCCCTGAGGTGCTGGGTGGCAGAGGCGCGTCTGAGACGAGCCACGCGAGCTGGGGTGGCGTGGAGGAGAGGAAGGGCGTCGGCGTCCACGCGCGGCCAGAGCTCGGAGAGCTGCGACATGGCGGCTGGCGCACGGCGCCTCAGGGCGTCAGGGCGTGGTCACCTCCGTTCTGACGAGTGCGGTGAGGGGTGAGGGGAAGCAATGGTGCAGGGCTGGGCCAGCTGGGTGCCTCCTCCGCACGATTCCATCGACGGCACGGGTGCACAGCACGGTGGCGTGCGGCCAGCGGCGGCCACGAGCAAAACGACCAAGTGGCACGCTTCCCTCTTGCTCTGGAGACTGAGGGGGAGAGTGTGGAGCAAGCAAACCACGCAGGGATCCATCAAATCGATCGATTTGATTTCGGTTTCAACGGTTTGGAGATGAACTCGAGTTCTGTCTCCAACGTGCTCGAGCAAAAGCCTGACCCAAAACCAAATTTGAATTTTTGAAAATTCTTTTCAAAGTTTGCTTCCAAATATTTTTCCAAGGTTGGTTGTACCACTGGATCATTTAATTTGGAAGTGTAACTTGGTGGTTTTAATGGTTTTCCAAGGTTAAAGAAACATTTGGAATTTAAAAAAAAAGAATAGAATTTAGGATATTTGAAATAAAGAAGGAGAGGAAAGTATTAAGGGTGAAAATGAGAGGGTTCACTCCTCTCCACTGAATTTTTGTTTGGAATAATTTTTGAATCCACACTTGTGGTTTTAGTGTGACACTTGTCACACTAGTTTTATTGTTTCTATTATTTGTTTGATTTCTCACTTCAAGCAAGCATAAACAAACAACACACATCAAATAACAAAAATTTTGTTGGCCCACATTTTTGACTAATAAAACTGGGTTACAATTTTGGGACGTTACAGATCCTTCCCCCCTTAGAATAAATCTCGTCCCGAGATTGGCTGGGCTTAGGTGCTAAAGAGGTGGGGAAATTCGCTCCTAAGATAGTCTCACGTTCCCAAGTTGCTTCCTCTTCGGAGTGGTTAGTCCACTGGACTTTATAAAACTTGATCTTGTTCCTCCGGGTGAGACGAATATCTTCGTCGAGAATTTTGAATGGTCTCTCACGATAAGTCAGATCATGGTTCAGGTCAATGGAGTGGTGGTCAATGTTCTTGAAAACATCGGGCTGGTCAGGAACTTCAAGACACTTCCGGAGCAGAGAGATGTGGAAGACGTCATGAAATTCCGATAATTCTGGGGGCAACTCTAACTGATAGGCTACTTCTCCGCGACGGGCAAGAATCTTGAAAGGTCCAATATATCTGGGTGCCAACTTTCCTTTGACATGGAAACGTTGCATCCCTTTGAGTGGTGTCACCCGAAGATAGACAAAATCTCCAGGTTGAAAGGTGACGTCACGACGCTTGGGATCAGCATAACTTTTCTGACGGGATTGGCAGTTTTGAGACGTTCACGGATAAGTTGGACTTGCTCCTCGGCTTCACGGAGGGTATCTGGTCCAAACACTTTTCCTTCTCCGGTCTCGGACCAGTTCAAGGGTGTACGACACTTCTTGCCGTAAAGTGCTTCAAATGGGGCCATTTGCAGACTGGACTGATAACTATTGTTATAGGAAAACTCTGCAAACGGAAGGCAATCTTCCCATTTAGAGCCATAGGCTAGGACACATGCACGAAGCATATCTTCCAGAATCTGGTTTACTCGCTCAGTCTGTCCTCCGGTCTGAGGGTGATAGGCTGTGCTGAATGATAAGTGGGTTCCGAGGGCTTCGTGAAGAGCTTTCCAGAATCGTGAGGTGAACTGCGTGCCTCTGTCAGATACAATCCTCTTAGGCACTCCGTGCAGGCTTACTATTCTGGAAATATACAAGTCTGCTAGCTGGTTCCCTCTATAGTGGTGTTGACAGGAATGAAATGGGCAACCTTGGTCAATCGATCGACTATGACCCAGATTGAATCATGGCCTCGGTTTGACCTAGGAAGTCCGGTAATAAAATCCATTCCAATTTCATCCCATTTCCACTCGGGGGTCTTAAGGGGTTGGAGCAATCCTGCAGGGCGCTGGTGCTCTGCTTTGACTCGCTGACAGATATCACACTTGGCCACGAAAGAACCAATTTCTCGCTTCATTCCATGCCACCAAAACTTCTCACGAAGATCTTGGTACATCTTGGTTCCTCCGGGGTGGATCGAGTATGGGGTATTGTGGGCTTCTTTAGGATCAGACCCTTGAGTTCCTTATCATCGGGCACACATAGGCGTCCTTTGAATCTCAGAACTCCTTCAGCATCTATGGCAAAACCAGGTGCTTTGTCAAGGGTACTTCTTTTTAATCCTCATACTCTCATGACCCTTCTGGGCTCTTTGATTTGGTCCAACAGGGTTGGGGCTAACTCCAGGTTGGCAAGATATCCATGGCTAACCAATTCAAGTCCGAAATCTTCGAACTCCTTAAAAAGGTTGGTTGCTCTGCTTGGATTAGGGTATTCAGGGTGCATGGCTTCCGGCTCAAGGCATCGGCAACTATTGGCTTTTCCGGGATGGTAATGAATTCCGACATCATAGTCCTTAATCAATTCCATCCACCTTCTCTGCCTCAGATTCAACTCCTTCTGAGTGAAAATGTACTTCAAGCTTTTGTGATCTGTATAGACCTCACAGCGATGACCCACAAGATAGGGTCGCCATTTTTTAAAGCAAAAACCACAGCTGCTAACTCCAGGTCATGGGTTGGGTAATTCTCTTCATGCGGTCGCAATTGTCGAGACAGGTACGACACAACTTTCCTTCTTGCATCAGAACGCAACCAAGTCCGAGACGTGAAGCATCACAATACACGTCGAAACTCTTGGTGACGTCTGGCATGATTAGGATTGGGGCTGAAGTCATCTCTTCTTCAGTTCTTGGAAACTATCTTCACACTTCTGGGTCCATTCAAACTTCTTATCCTTCTTCAACAACTGGGTCATGGGTTTGGCTATACTGGAGAATCCTTCAACGAACTTGCGGTAATAACCTGCTAGTCCGAGAAAACTTCGGATTTCCGTTACACTGGTGGGGATTTCCAGTCTAGAATGGCTTTGATTTTCTCGGGGTCAACAGAGATTCCTCCTGCAGACACAACATGTCCGAGGAATGCCACTTCACTTAGCCAAAATTCACACTTGCTAAGTTTGGCATACAGTTTGTGTTCTCTGAGGGTCTCCAAAACCAACGCAGATGTTCAGCATGCTCTTCTTCGTCTTGGAGTAGATAAGGATATCATCGATGAAGACAACCACGAACTTGTCGAGGTACTCCATGAAGATCTTATTCATGAGATTCATGAAATAAGCAGGGGCATTGGTCAAGCCAAAGGACATAACGGTGTATTCAAACAATCCGTATCGGGTGGTGAAGGCGGTCTTGGGAATGTCAGACTCTCGAATCTTCAACTGGTGATAACCTGTCCGAAGATCGATCTTAGAAAAGACTCGGGCTCCGTTCATCTGATCGAACAGATCCTCGATCTTGGGCAGGGGTACTTGTTCTTGATGGTTACATCATTGAGCTTGCGATAATCCACACACAGGCGTGTGGTACCGTCTCTTTTGTCCACGAAGATGATAGGTGATCCCCAAGGTGATGCGCTTGGGCGAATCAGACCTTTACTGAGCTGATCAGCTAACTGCTTCTTCAATTCCACCAGTTCTTCTGGATTCATCCGGTAGGGTCTCTGGGATATAGGGGCTGTTCCAGGAATAAGTTCAATCACGAACTCAATATCCCGGTCTGGTGGCATACCAGGCAATTCCTCCGGAAAACATCCTTGAATAGGTGGACAACACGGATCTCATCTAGAGTTGGTCGGGCTATGCCTTCATGACAACAGGGTTGGGATTGATTGGCTTGTGATGCATACTCCACTTCGGTTCCTTGGTCTGTGGTGAGAGATACTGCTCTTCTGGCACAGTCGATACGACCATGATACTTTGCTAACCAATTCATGCCCAGAATGACATCTATGCCTTGGGTTCCTAGAATGATTAGATCGGCTGGAAAGTTTTCTCCTTTGATCTCAAGAGAGACGTCGGGACAAAACAGCTTGGTCTCTACTAGGAACTCTGGGGTTTGTATAAGCAGGGGTTTGGACAAGAGGCTCCCGACTAGACCTCCCTTAACAACAAACTCCTTGGTAACAAAGGAATGGGTAGCACCAGAATCAAACAGGACAGTTGCAGGTACTGAGTTGACAAGGAACGTACCCAGCACAACATCTGGCGCTTCCTGGGCTTCTTCAGTGTTGATGTGGTTCAGACGGCCTCTTGCAACAGCAGCATTGCCACGGGGTGCAGCATTCTTGCCATTTCCATTCCATTTCGGCCTTGTCCAGGATTAGGTGCAGGGGCATTGGGGCGTGGAGCATTCCTCTTGGGATTGGGGCAGTCTCGGGAGTAATGACCCTTGTTGCCGCATTCAAAGCAGACAACGCTGGCAGTAGGGGTAAAAGTGTGGTGTTTCCTCCGGGACGATTGTTGCCATTGGGGTGGTAGTTGTTGTTGATGTTTGGGCGGGGGACATTGTTGTTGCTGTTGGGACGGTTGGGATAGTTGGGACGTGGAGCTGGGGGTGGTCGATAAACTGGCTTGGGTGCTGGCTGGAAGGTGCGGGTTTCTGGCTGCTGGAACCTTCCTGAATATTCATCCTTCTCTTGCGGCCTTCAAACATGGATTTGCGCTTGGTCTCCAGCTGAATGGCCTTGTCCACAAGTGACTCCAGATCACGGAAGTCTGGACAACCAAGGCACATTGCATCTCATCATGGAGTCCATTCAGAAAACGCTCCATCTTCTTCTTTCCGTGTCGGTATCTTCAGGAGCATACCGAGCAAGATCGGTAAACTCATCCAGATAACCAACCACATCTCTGCCTGCCTGCCTTAGCTTACGGAACTCATCCTTCTTCCTCTCGATAAGACCGCTAGAGATGAACTTCTTGCGGAATTTGTCCTTGAACTCCTCCCAGGTAATGACATGACCTGCGTGCTGGAGGGTCTTGGTAGTCTCCCACCAAGCTCTTGCAGGTCCAGCAAGGTAGTGGGTAGCATACAGGACCTTCTCATTCTCTCCCACCGAGGCAACTTCCAGGTCGTTCTCAATAGTGCGGATCCAGTCATCTGCTTCCAGGGGGTGAAGTCCCTTGGAATAGGTGGGCGGTGTGGTCTTCTGGAAGTCACTCAGGGTAGAGCGTTGATTTCCACCCTCGTCGCCATTACCATTGCCACCATTGTGGTTCTGGTTGGCGTGGGCAGCGGCAAGTTGCTGCAGGGCGGCGAGATGAGCTTGACGCTCTTCCCGGGCAGCTTGGCGATCCTCCATGATGATCGCAAGCAGTTGAGCAGCGGTGGGTTCTGGCGGTGGTGGTGGTGTGCGCGTGCTGGTTGTGGCGAGTGTTCGTCATCCTGGAATAGATACGATATAAGAGGCAAGGCAAAAGGCTTTGGCTAACGATGAAGTCACAAAGGGGGTGGTTGATGAAACACTAGTCAAACAAGACCATCACATTTATTCAACACAATCATCACATCAAGGAGTTCACACATCAAGCTTACAACATCCTACTACACCTAATGTACATACTACATGGTTTCCTAGGAACCATCACATAAACTCTACTCGCATAGGGTCGACACAGTCCTAAGGTAGTGCTCTCGTCGCTCAACTACTGAGGTGGAACCTCAGGCTCGACGATCTCAACGTCTGAGTCGTAGGGTGGCTCCTCGGGATCCTCCTCCTCGAGAACTGGCTCAGACGGCTCCTCCTCCTCGTCAACTAACTCCTCCTCGTCGTCCTCCTCCCGTAATCCATCTCCTCAAGGTAGTCCTCATCATCGCTGATGAAGGCACTGTTCTCCTTGCGGAGATCCTCGCCCTCCTCCTCCATCTCGTTCGCCTGCTGCTCCATCTCGTCTATCATCTCGTTCTGCTCTGCTACCGTCTTGCGGAGCCTGACGATAGTCCTCCTCTGACGGGCCAGCTTCAGGCGGAGATTATCATTCTCCCACTTCAGCTGGGTCTCACGGACTCGGGCATCGTCGAGGGAGCTACGCTGGAAGTGAACCTTGAGTCTAGCATCGCGCAGGTTCTCCTGGGTGTCGTGAAGTAGCACCTCCATGTCGGTGATGTACTCGCCGAAGAGAGTGTGCTGCGCGGGGTAGGTGGGGTTTCCATCATCGTCACGCCTCCCGAAGTACTGGAAACGAGTGCCAACCAGCTCGTCCTTGTGCTCCTCACAAAGGCGGGCTAGCAGCCTCTGCATAACTCGGGTCAGACCGTCAACCCAAGTAGTGTCCATCGTGGAGTAGACCAAGTCCTTGGAGCGGGGTGGCTGAATCCTGCCTCGGACGGACGACTTGATGAGCCAGGACAGGTTCCCATCACCGAGGGAATCGACCTGAGTTCCCTCAAACTCTGGAACAGGGCGTCCCAAAATCTGGCTCAACTCGTACAAGTCCTGCTCGAACATCAGCAGGCCGTCCTTCCTAACTTGGACGAACTCGGTGACGTTGGGTGCCATCTACAAATTTAAGCAAAATTTTAAGTTAGTTAAGTGACATGAGACATAATGTAAACTTAATGGAGTAACAAGTGTGCAAAATTTTAAGGTTCAAGAAAAGACAACTCTTAATGAGTATAAGGTTTTACATAAATGGAAGGGTTGGGGAGATAAGAAATTTTCGAAAATACTTCACTTCCTTGTTTTAGAAATTAACTTTTGTAACTCTACTAACGCCCATGTTAACTAAGGTCTCCTAAAGTCAGGATGGCTCTGATACCAGCTCTGTGGGGACCCCGGACTAGCCGTCCGAAATACCCGATTATGCTTAACACAACGATCCCGTGATCAGTCTGTCGTTGCACATAATCCGAACTGAATATCAAAGTTTACATCCATACAATACCGAGTTTAAAGTCTTACAAACCTGGCCATACAGGCCTAATTATACATAGGTGCCTTCAAGGGCCAATCATCTTTATTCAGCGGAAGCTACGGTAGTAGGGCTAATCCATCCTAACAACACCCGACAGGCAGCTGACTTATGAAGATCTCAGTTCGCATAGACGTCGCCAAACTCCTCTTCAACGTAGGGTTCCTCGAAATCTGGCTAAGACAATAGCCAGGGACGAAACCAATATGAGTACATTTGATTGTACTCGCAAACTACCCCAACTTGAGTAAGCACTAGCTTTTATTTCTTAAAAACTTTTATTTGAAAACTCTCAAAAATCTTTTTAATAAAAAGGGGGTGAGAAGAAGTTTATAACTATCCTTTAAGAAAACGCCATTTTAGCTGTTTCTCCGGAACTCCTCCGGTATCCAACCATAACCTGGTTATGGTTCCAAACCCATCACCACCTCGTACCAACTCATTGGTACAGGTGGGAAATAACCCTTTTCAAGTCAATTTCCTCAACACAACTCCAGAGTTTGCAAAACTTTGCACATGGCCTTAGTAGTTCTTCCCAACTGTCCATATCCGAGGACTCGGCTATTCGAATAGTTTTACCCTCTGCAGAGGTAGTACGCTTTTCCCACACCCATCCGGTCACTCATCGTGTCAGCCACGTCCCGCCATACCAGAGGTATGCGAAGTTGAGTTCCCGGCCATAGCCTGTCCTTTGCTCATGCTAGTATAGGACCCTGCCGCTACGACACTTTCCACCGACACTCAAATCCTCAGAAACTAAGTGTGGGGACTCGTAGTTCTGCCCGGCGGACCCAAGGGAGCCCTTCAATCCTCTTCCTCCGACACGTTCATACCGGCTCCGGTAGACTACAATGAAGAGGACCCAGGTCAGGGGGTAGGTCCTCAGACCATCCCCTCATGGAACGAGGTTCTCCTCGTTATTGAGGCATCCAGTACTAACACGAGCAAATTATATGACTACGCCCTTGCCCATATGTGGGTAAATGTGGTCGCACAGATTTTTGGCTGGGGATGTAAGTACAAGGACACAATGTGCATTTTTCTTTCCAGAAACAACACCATTCTCTGGTTCTTCACCTTCATACCGACCTTTCGGTACTTCACCTTCATTCAAGTACTTTCAAAGGGGTTTTGAGTAAACATTGTTTTTCCCATCCTATAGTTGTAAATAACTACCCTATATTTCTACATAGGGGGCAAAATAGTTTTCATTGTTTTGAAAAGGGGTTTTTCCAAAATCATCGATACTTTTGAAAAACTCTAGAGATTAAAGTAGAGGTATATAAATGCAAGCTCAGTGAAGTAGCTTGCCTTGCTCAACAAAGTGGTACTGGTCCTGATCTTCGGGTTCAGCAAAACCTCCTTCCTCGATGAATCCGTCAGCGGTATCGTCTAAACGTTTAAGCAAGCAAAACAACATCACTACTCTAGCTCAAGCATCAACACAGCATTACAATCACAAATGCCACAATAGCTACTGCACACATCAAGCAACACGAGGTGGTTTTAATTTAATTGAATTAATCTTTATTAATTTTTTCAAACTAAGGCAGAAACTAGTTGTACACCAATTAATTCACCATTTAATCTATGTTTGTCACAAAAATTCAAACTAAAATTCTATGGTAGCTACTGATGTGTAGAAGATCACCCAATTGGATTGGGGTCATTTGGAGTTACCAAACTCCCTACACATTTGTTTTAGTTCAGAAGGTTTTAAATCAAGTTTTAGCTACCAAACAAATTAGGTTGCTCCAAAAATTAAATCCTTTTAGGGCAACTAACTTTGGCTACAAGTGATCTAACAAAATTGGTTTGAGTTTAATTGGACCTACAATAAATCACACTAATTGGTTTAGTGCAGAAGGGTGCACTGAAGTTCAACCAAAGGCTAAGGATTTTAGACTACTCAATTAATTATACCAAAATTTGGTGAGCTAAAGGATCCTAATACAAAGCTACCAGAATTGTTTGAAGTCATTTGGATTAATGTAACTCCAGAAACAAAGGGTTTGGTGTTTTAAACCTTCTGGAGCATTTTTATTATTGCATTTTTATTATTTAATTAAATGAGATGAGACCACTTTGGTGAGTTAAAGAATTTTATAAGCTTTCCAGAGCAGTTTGGTTTGATTTAATTGGACTTCTAGAACTCAAGTTATTGAATTTCTAATCTGGAACCAGTACTGAAAAGCAGTGGAATTTGGAAATTCTAAAACGCTGGAAAAGAAGAAAACCCTGACGGGTGGGGTCCGCCCGTCAGTGACTCAACGGAACGTTCCGCGCGCGCGTTTTAAATTTAAAATGCTGACGGGTGGGGTCCACCAGTCAGCGACTGATTACGCGAACCGGTAAGCTACCGTTGATCTTCGATCGAACGGCGCCTGGAGCTCGCGGTCATCGACGACCTCAGACGGGCGGCGCCGCGGCTCCGGCGACGGCGAGAAGCACGGGGAAACTCACCTAGGGCTCGGGAGGCTGCGGAAAGAGGTGGATCGATGGCGGGATCGTGGGGAAGCCTCTGGGATGAGGTGTGCTTGCTGGGGAAGCTTCTGGCGGCGACGGCGAGCAACTCCACCTCCGCGGCCGTGCTGCAACTCCGGTGCTCCTTCTGCTCCGCGTCTGTGCACCAAACACGGGGAAACGGCGGCGGGTAAGTGCGGGGGTAATGGTGAGGCTAGGATGGGCCAGAGAGGGGAGAGGGGACGCGAGCAACGACCTGTCCGTGCTCGACCTCTTCCTCGATTCCGGCGAGAAATCGAGGACGCTCGAGGCGGCCTGGGCTTGCGGGACAGCGTCACCGCTCTCCTAGCGGTGCACTGAGGGGTGGAGAGTGAGGGAGGGGTGCTGGAGTGAGCGGTGGTGAGGTGTGGAGGCACGGGTGCGGTGGCTTTTTATAGCCGAACCATGGCGTGCGGTGGACTGGGCGCAGGAGTGGTCTAGGGAGGGGGATAGCACGCCATTGGTGGCGGTGCTGCACGGCGACGACCGTAGGGTGTCTAGCTAGGGTTTAGGGGTAGAGGGGTGCACGCGCGGCTGCGAGAGCGAGCTCGACACGGCACGGCGTCCATGGCGCGTCCGCGGAGTGGACGGATCGATTCGGCTGCTGCAGGCCACGAGGGCTGACGGGGACGTGTCCCTGAGGTCGCTGGGTGGCAGAGGCGCGTCTGAGACGAGCCACGCGAGCTGGGGTGGCGTGGAGGAGAGGAAGGGCGTCGGCGTCCACGCGCGGCCAGAGCTCGGAGAGCTGCGACATGGCGGCTGGCGCACGGCGCCTCAGGGCGTCAGGGCGTGGTCACCTCCGTTCTGACGAGTGCGGTGAGGGGTGAGGGGAAGCAATGGTGCAGGGCTGGGCCAGCTGGGTGCCTCCTCCGCACGATTCCATCGACGGCACGGGTGCACAGCACGGTGGCGTGCGGCCAGCGGCGGCCATGAGCAAAACGACCAAGTGGCACGCTTCCCTCTTGCTCTGGAGACTGAGGGGAGTGAGGGGGAGAGTGTGGAGCAAGCAAACCACGCAGGGATCCATCAAATCGATCGATTTGATTTCGGTTTCAACGGTTTGGAGATGAACTCGAGTTCTGTCTCCAACGTGCTCGAGCAAAAGCCTGACCCAAAACCAAATTTGAATTTTTGAAAATTCTTTTCAAAGTTTGCTTCCAAATATTTTTCCAAGGTTGGTTGTACCACTGGATCATTTAATTTGGAAGTGTAACTTGGTGGTTTTAATGGTTTTCCAAGGTTAAAGAAACATTTGGAATTTTTAAAAAAAAGAATAGAATTTAGGATATTTGAAATAAAGAAGGAGAGGAAAGTATTAAGGGTGAAAATGAGAGGGTTCACTCCTCTCCACTGAATTTTTGTTTGGAATAATTTTTGAATCCACACTTGTGGTTTTAGTGTGACACTTGTCACACTAGTTTTATTGTTTCTATTATTTGTTTGATTTCTCACTTCAAGCAAGCATAAACAAACAAGCACACATCAAATAACAAAAATTTTGTTGGCCCACATTTTTGACTAATAAAACTGGGTTACAATTTTGGGACGCTACACTTCCTCTCTTTCTGGAACAATTCAACCAGTGGCTTGGATGTATAGATGAAAGTCTCAAGGAAAGGAGGTAACAACATACCATTCCGAGAATATTCTACACGTGCATGAT
Source organism: Poa pratensis (assembly GCA_947311845.1). Lineage (NCBI taxonomy): Eukaryota > Viridiplantae > Streptophyta > Magnoliopsida > Poales > Poaceae > Poa > Poa pratensis. The sequence goes on from CAMZMU010000107.1 coordinate 95,808,316, forward strand.
CGAGTGGAAATGATTCCGAGGAAACCAGACAATTCACTCAGATCCACGGCGACATCTTTCAGCAATTGCACGTGAACCAGGGAGAGTCGCTTCTAACTTTCAGAACACATACCTTGTGACGACACAAAGTTAGTTCTAACAAGTTTCCAATGCTAATGCCCAATATCCAATATGAATCCCCTCAAACATGGAGAGAATAATAAGGTAGTTGATGAGCTCAACAACAAACTTATCCAGATACTCCAAGACGGTAGACTCATATGTTGCATGAACGGGCATAAGTATTGGTCAGACTAACACATTCAGTAGGTTGGCCTGAGTTTGATTTGACGATAGCCCATTTCAAACCAAAGATTTGTAGGATAGCATATCCACAGAGGAGATACCACCTTGCTTCGACACGAACATGCTAGACATCCCTTTGAGAAGGAACTATATCGGGATAGAGCTCTTGTCTTTCAACTCTCCAGGTTGTCGTTTAAGCTCAACCGACTAATTCTGGTTATCTAGCACGAGTTTCTTGGAGGAAGGAGTTGTTCAGAGACCCAGCTTACTCATAAGCTCAACATCACGGTCAGGTGACAACCTGGCGATACTTCTGGAAGACCTACAGAATATCACGATCCACATATAGGATATCATGACATACCGGTGGATCTTGAGTTCAAGAGAGAATCATGCTTTCCAAGGCAACACGAGGTGGTCTTGGGAGCTTCGGCACGAACCTCGCTCTTGGACCGAGGAAGGGCACCAGAGAAAACAAACTTGGGAACACAGTCCAATTCATCTTGTTGATCGACTAACCAATCATGCTAAGAAGGACAATGAATGTCCTTGGAATTCAGCGCAGTAAAAACTGCTAAGAATATCCGATAGCCACATCATTGCTCACATCTCATCCTTCCGGAGTAACAAGTCACTCGGAGAACCGAGAGTAACAAAGTGTAAGAGCATCACTTCATCAGGAGGATCATGACACTAAGCTCGATTGCACACTCTTTATACCAGGATATCGTGCTACTCTAAGATGGAACAGAAACAGAGACTAATAATCCTCTTATTCTGTGGACTACAAAACTTTGACCTAGCCCGAGAAGTGGACAAGGTACTGGAGTTTGTTTCTCCTAACAAGACGAAGTGGAAAGTCTTGACGGATCAACAGGGTGACTTGCATCGAACATACCAACGCACGATAAAACTTTACGGTCACCCGACAGACAAAGGTCGGAAAGCGGATCAGAGTAAGAAACATGCTCAGGAGAAACCTAAGATGTTGAAGATGCACCGGTTATTACTCAATTGTGATAACCATGCCCAAAAAGGAGAGATGCAACCGAGTCACGAACATAGCTGGGAGACTCGCTAGGAAAATCCTAGTCGTAACCCCGATGGTTCCAAGACAGAACCTAAAACGAGGCTAAGGGAGAGCTGAAGTTACATAGCCAGCTGAGGTGTGGGAAATTAAGGTTCAACCATTTACCACACAGACCACATAAAGGACTTGGGTTAAAGGTCAGCTTCATGTACCGGGATTCACAATTAGCATGAGGATCACATGGGTAACAACCCACATAATTCCACACACCAGAACCAAAGTACAATCCGGGACCTTCGGTTCAAGACCTTGGGTTAAATCCAACAAGATTGAGGCTAATCACTTGTTCCTTCGTTGCGTAACAGATTTTAGTTTGCAACGCAGCGGGAGCAACGTGACACATAACACTAAAGGTCGAACCCAACCCCGTTTCTAATCATTTTGAAGTAACAGACGAGGAGTAAAACCTTTAAACTCAAATCGAGATAAGATTGCTCCGAGATTAGAGGGTAACCAGATAAGGAGTAAAAAGAATCCTAAGATGATTTTCACAACTCATTTTTAGGTTAAAAATATTTTCACAAACACTAGACTCAACATCGACCAGTAGAAGGGTTTCCTACAGGCAGTACTGCTCTGATACCAACTTGTGGCGCCCCGACCTGACTGCTATACAGTGATACTGTGTCCCCGGTTATCCGATACCACCAGACACACTATCAAAGCATAATAGAGAGATCAAGACTTGTGGAACAACTGGCACATCACAGACTCTACGACACAAATCATATAGTTCAACTCTTATAATAGAGAAAGATAGCAAATGACAACCAGAGGTCACAGACCCAACATTACATCAAGCGGAAGCAAATTATGTTGTTCTAAACAACAAGAACCAAATTATGGCCTAAGAGGCCTACAAATAAACATCCAGCGCCAGCTGTTCCGGGATGTCCCAAGCTGCCACCTGGGAACCCCAGACTACTCGTCGACGTCCACAAAGAACCCACCTTCGAAGTCGGTGAAGTCCTCCTCTGAAACAAAACAAACGACGCTGAGTTCGACGAACTCACAAGATTAATTATAGAGCTTTAGCTCGATGAGGCTTTCAAGGTTTTATGGCTGTTTTGCATAAAGCTGATTTTATTTATGAAAACATAACTCAATGGCATCGACTAATCAGAATAGTTTTCGAAAGGGGTAAGAGGTAAACTCTTTTCTCTTGATCAACTTCAACAGCAGCCACCATCAATCACTTCACCTGTCTACAAAGGCACCTCCCCGAATCACCCTCGAGGAAGTCAACCTTGCATTCTTGGTAGTACCTTTAGTACTCAGGTTTTAATCATTCCGTTCAAGTTGTTCTATGATCCTACCTTCACTTCCCAAGTTCGTCCATAACCGCGGACACGGCTTTTCGAAAAGATTTACCCTGCAGGGGTGTACTGTTTTTAACCACCGGTACCGCCCGGCTCATTGCCTACGCTTAGCTCTCTTCCGGGGAAAGCCGGCTGAGTGGGAACGGTTACAACCTTTACCTTGTTAAGGACTAACCCAGGATCATCAGTGGCGGTAGGACTGCCAGGATCACGACACCCCGCCCCACGGCCACTCATTTTCCTAACACCACCATCCTCATCCCAGTCTTGGTCACCATCTCAACGCACACGCAAATGGAAAACCAAACTAGAGGACCCTGGCTAGTCCCGCTCAAGTTAGTTGGTCGACGGGGTTCCATATAGCCCACCGATGGAAGCACGCTCGGTCTTGGTTCAAGAGGTAAAGAACTCGCACTTAGGCGGCGAGAGCGAGACAACCCACCACATTCCCCGTGGCCTCTCATCCCCGCCTTTAGCAATTTATTATCCGTCCCCACATTCTCCATCACATCCGGCCATTCCATCAACTGTTCCAACATTGAAACATCCACCGGACATCTATCATCTAAACTAAGCATGGCTAAGCATATACATAGCAAGTATCATTATCTCGGGCCAACACTTCAATCCTATGGATATTAGGAAGGATACAGGTAATGACAACGGATTTCTAATGCAACTAGTAGGATACTCTAATCCGAGCAAAAGACATTTGGAACCGAATGCAACATTATAGTGGGGAAAATAATTGCGGAAATATAGGAGGAGACATGCTCAGAGGGGGGGATTACGCTTGCCTTGTTCAGCGGGCTGGTAATACGGGTCGTCGGGGTATTGCGGTGGAACCCCGACTGCTTGATCTATCGATGTATAAAAACACCGGAAAGACAACAATCAATAATCACACAAGCAAAACAGGTGCAATGCACAAACACATGATGACATGACATTTCAAATGCACTGAATTTAACTAACAAGTTAAATGGGGTGCAAGGAAATATTTCTATTAACTAAAACAATTAACCCCATAATTATCTTAGTGTTTCTCCCTAACTTATAAAAAGTGCAGTACATTAATTGTGCTCAAATATGCATGCAAATGATGTTATTGGTTAGTTCAAATTATTCTGAGCATTTTGATGTATTAAACACATTTTTCTGATTAACCAATATTAAGTTATTGAATTTATAAAATCCATTTTAAATCTGCCCTTTTTCTAAAGTGCAAGAAAAAGTTAATTCCATTATTTAGTTCAGCATGGAAATGATGTTATAATGTGAAGTTTATTCCACTGATCATTTTGATATCTTATTTGCAATTTTTGGATCAATATGTAATAAGTTATGGATTTTCCAAAAATGTATTTCTTTTCTGCCATTTTAATATTTCATTTAAACAGAGCAGAGAAATAATTCAATTCTGCCCAAATAAAATATGGATGTGTAAAGTTTGTTAAGATAAACATTTTGACATCTTATTTGCTCAATTTGGAATTACAGAACAAAAGTTATGAATTTTTAAAGATTCACTTTTATTAGCCATTTTCTGTACTTAATTAATAAGAGCAAGATAAAATATTTTGTCATGTGTCAGAATTAAATGAGAATGTAGAGAACACTTTGCTGAACATGTGGAAATTTGAATCATCCAACTTGAAGCATTTTTCGAATTACTATGCAATTTAGAAGAAATGATTTAATTCTGCAATTCTGTTTTTCAGTTTTAAAACTCACAGAAAAATATCCGAAACGTTTTTCACTCTGGGCTGGGCTAGCCCGTGTCAATGACATGTGGGGCCCGTGGCCACGTCCGCAGACACGCTGGCACGGTCAAGGCCACGACCGGCGCGCTGGGCGCGGTGACCGCGTGCTGGCCGGCGGCAACGGCGACGACGGCGCCGCCGATTTAGGGCTCGCCGGAGCTACGCGTCGACACGAACCTACGCTACTAGTCGAGGGCTACTCGTGGGTGTGCTTGGGTTCACCGGAAACCCATCGGAGCTTCGCCGGCGTCGAGCACAGCGGCGACCCGAGGCAAAACGCACGGCGGCGACGATACACGGCGAGAGGGAGAGGGGAAAGGGGATGGGGAGGATCCTCTCATTACCCTTGGCGCGTGCGAAGAGACAGCGGGGCCGGAGGTGGACGAGAACGGCGGCGCGAGCTCGACGGAGTTGCTTCGGTGGTCGGAGAAGAACCGGATGGCGGCGGCGATTCGTGGATCCTCTCGTCGATTCCTCGGGCGGTGAAGGAGAGGAGAACACGGCGGAGAGACTGGTGGGCTTCGATCTGTACGGGGTGCTCTCAATCGTCGGCGACGAGCTCGGCGGCCGGCGGCTTGGTTTCGGCCATGGAGAAAAAGGGAACGAGAGGGAGGGAGCTGGGGAGCGAGTGAGGCGGGGAGAGGATAAGGGCGGCCTCGTGGTGCTCTTATGCTCCTCGCAGGGCAGAGGAGCGGAGGGGGGGCCTGGCGAGGCGCGGCAGGGCGTCGTGGGGGGGGGGGGGGGGGGGGGGGCCTCCAGCGCGCCCGGCAATGGCGCGGCCGTGTCCACCGGAAAGACGACAACTTTTCCCCGAAAACCCCCTAGCAGATTTTTCTCCTCACAGTTAGGTCCTTTTCAGTTTCTTTCTTTTTCTTTTAAAACCAGTAGCTCTTCGGGAATTTATTTGGGGCACTTAACTCATTTCAAAAATTCTGACAAAATTCATGTAACCTCCCAATATCATGTAGGAGCACCACAAAAATTGGGGTTGCAAGATAAAATGTTTTGCATAACTTTTCTTCATGGAGTTTGGTTATGGCATTTTGGTTAAAACCAAAATGATATTGCTCTAGAAATTTTTAGCAAGTGAGAAAAATTAATTTTGAACTCTTGGAACTTCCTTGACAAATATAATATGTCAATGTATTTTTGTTTTGCAAGTTTGAGTGCTTTCATGGATTTGGGATTTTGTTTAAGTCAAGTTTGGCATTTGTTTTTAAATGGTACCAAACCAATTAATTGTTTAGCAATTTCATATGGATGCCATGATGCAATGAACACAAAAAGTGAAAATTTTACACACGTTTTTAGGTTCACAAACTTCGGGCTGTTACACATCCCACAAACGTGATTTTTTTAGTGTGAAATACTTTATATTATGAGCTACACAAAAATAACAAATCTGATAAACTTTAGAGATTTGAAAATATCCATACTCAGATCTACAAATTTGTCATTTTTGTGTAGCTCAAAATACAAGGTTTTTGAAGTTGATATTTTGCACGTTAGAGGGATATATCATCGGCTACACTCGGATTTGTTTTCAGAATTTTTTGAAACATATAAATATAGTTTTCGAATTTTTTAAACGGGAGGGATCACTGGTGCCTGGGTGCAAAAAGTCTCCACTGTGAATCTACACACTAAAATATGTATAAATGGATCCGTATTTGGACATGATGTTTTGGCTCACGGGTGCAGATGAATCCGTTGTGCAAAATGCATTTTTAACGCATTTTAAAATGTTAAAAAATTTCAAACAAATTTTTTGAGTGTTCATATGAAAAATGTCTATCCGTACAAAAAAGTTTCACATCAAAAAGACATTTTGTGTGACCGGTATATAAAAGAGAAAAAAATGTTACGTGCAGATTCATTTTTGAACACCGGGGATTTGTCTTTTTTATATCGGTCGCACAAAATGTCTTTTCATGCCGGTTTTCTTTGTAGGAACCTAGAATGTTCATATGCACACCCGAAATTTTTGTTTGATTTTTTTTGAAATTTTAAAGTTCGTTTTTTGGTAGTGGGTGTAGATGCACCTATGAGCCGAAGTGGATTTCCATCCGTATTTGAACAAACTTGCATCATCTAATTTGGAACGGAGAGAATACTAAATAAGGGGATTAATTAATAGGAGTAAATGACTAAATCCTACTCCATATTTTCTTTACTTTGAATTTTGACACAAATCTAATATGTGCCCTCCATCTATGACCGGTCACAAGCCAAGGATCCGAACCATCAAAATCCATCTGAACTTTCCTGTTGCGTTCTTCCTCGACTCTTAGCGCTGCCGCGTCGCCGGCGCCGGCGCCGCAGCTTAGCGTCCCCGCCGAAGCCTCAGCGCCTCCGCCTTCCACGCGCGTAGCCGGGTAGTCGGCATCACCGTCCCCGTTCTACCTCGCCGCGTCCCTGCTGTCTCCGCCCCATCCGCAACCGCCCTGACCTAGGACCGGATGGACCTCTCCGTCACCTTGGCCCCCACAGAGGTACGGCTCCTGCAAACCTCCCTCCAGCTATTTAACAGTGCTTTATTACCGTCTCTGTAATTTGGTTGAAGCTTGAGCGGCCATTGGAGATAATAATATGGTAACGGAATTTAGGTGATCTGGTTGATTAGGGGCATCTCGATTACTTGGTACTTAACCTGGTGTACTGAATATTTAGCCAATTCGTATTTCAGTTTGCGGAGCAATGTTAGTGAATGCATGGTTCTGTGTCGGAGTGGACTGGTTTTGTATGTTTGTCTCAGTCACATGTTAAGGGCGCATTCTCCTGTAAATTTGTGCTCTTTTTATTAAACCGGCATAATATTTTCGCTGATAGACCAACCATGGCTTGTGTGCTCGACTGCTTAGATTTCCCAATTCCTGGAGGTGATCACAAGTCTTCACCTTACATTTTTCGTGTTTTTTCATCTTCATACAACATGTCTAGTGTTTCAGTTTTAGATGCTGACCAATGATCTGGTGGAATGTGTTACAGTTAGATTCAAACTTGTTTGTTCCATGGAAGCATGTTCTGTTCATAATAGGCATTCAACAACGAATTTTATAAAGAGCGAACGTGAGAATTGGTATCCTTGCACGGAAAGTTGCTAGCCGTCCGATCTTTGGAAGCAACGGTGGATGTGAGTTGCCAGGTTGTTCACGTTGCCACGTGGAAACTTTCCATCGCGTTGCGCCGTATTGGCGTCTTTAAATCTTATAAACACACAATCTTGGTTTTCCTTTGGAGTTCCTGCCGAAATAAAACTGTTCGTTTGGAACATGAATAAATCTTCACTTAATTTTGTGCCTACCGCTGCTGAGCTGCCTGACTTTCAGCAGACGTGGGGCTTAACCAAATGTTAGTTCCATTCTCTGAATAGTATGTATGATTATTTGAGTAACAGATCCTTGTACTTGGTGTTGAGCTTCTAGGACATTAGGCGCAAACAAAACAGGTCTAAAGTTTCTTAAAACCATTGTTTTTGTAACATCAACGTTTGTTGAGTGAAGTTCAGTGTCTAACTATTCGTAATGCACGCTTGTGTACTACGATAAACTGCCACCAACCTAGACCATGAGAAGTAAATTAACTTGTAGATGTGGCAGTGCTCGTTATGTGGCGGAAATCCTCCATGCAAATATGGAAAATACCGGAACATATCCCCTAACAAATACCAATTAATCCCTACTGTTCTATTACTAAGATCCTTATGCTTATCTGGTTACCTTAGGCATAGCATGCACATTTTATTTTATAGAACATACGTACAACTTGAAGCTGCAAGGAAGTTGTTTCTCCTAAACAGCCAAAACATTAAGTTAATGCACCAGGAACTGAGCTTTTCCAATTCATCCAGTTTAATGATTTTTTTGTACATTGCAGCATGTTGATCAACTAAGGAGGCGTCAACACTCATTATCAGAACTGGTATGCTATCATCTGCATATGGATGGTTTTATATGTCTTTGGTGTATATGTTTTGGCTGCTGTTAAGATGTCTTTCCCCTCTCCTTCCATCAACTGCAGACTTATGTAAGAGATGAAGATGCAAAACTTGAGACCACACGTGCACGGCGTAATAACCTTTCTTTTTCAGTAGTTGTACATATTATTTGTACTCTTGGGGAACCTTCTACCCCTCACCTACATGCTTATTTATTCCACGAAGCACCGTTCCCTACTATCTTAGCCATATTTTACGTTTTGTTTGGCAGTGTCAAATCTTCTCAAAAGGCATGAAGATCTGAAAGAGCGCCTCTCGCGGTACTCCTTTCTATGTTCCTTTTCTTTTGGTCCCAACTTCTGAATTCTGATAACTTGTAGGATGTAGACTCAGCTGGCCAACTGAGTGTTTATTGGTTAATGATAAATTATGTACAACTCATTTAATATTAGCATACGAAATTTTCAAGAACTCTGTTCTAACTGCCAGCTAATTGTTCGCCCACGGCCCACTGATGGTTCCTTTTTCATGATACTTCATCAGAGCTTTAACCTTTTCGGCAGTTTCCACTGTGTGAGACTGTTAGCCATCCTTGTATAGCTTTCATTTAACTTAGATGCGGAAACAATTATAATTCGCTGGCCCTTTTTGTCGCTGGAAAATTATACCGCAAATATCTTTGCAACTGCATCGAATTCTCTGATTGATCCTTACTGTTGAACTTTCTATCGTTGTGCTAAAATGGAAGCAAATAATTGTGCTTGACAAAATGATACATGCAAAAGGAAAGGGAGGAGCTAAATTTTATCTTCAGTAAACATATGTAAATGGATCTGTCATCTTCTCCTTTTGGAGCTTGATACAGAAGAGAATATGTTTCAAACAAATGAAATTGAAGTAACCGATCTAGAACTACCAAAAGGTTCAGAAAGGACATTGCCGCTGAGTGCTTAGTTCTATAAATGAGCCTGTTCTCTAATGCAATGTTAATGTACGCCTGCTGCAAAATTGTTGAATAACGATTTCATCAGATTTTTATGAACACATATATTATATATGTTCAATGGACTTTGATAGACTGTGTTTTCAAATATGTTCTTTAAGTTTAATTTGGTATTATTCAATATAGCTTATCGTTTGTAAATGCGGGTGCATTTGTTAACATCACCCTCAACTGAACTTACCTTTTGATATTTTATTTGGTTCACTTTTCCATAAAATAATCATTAGTGATCTAGTATCTATATGATAGTTTTATATTTAGTTTTCTTAAAGAGCTAAAATAATGCTAGAACTAATATTAACTTGAATTTTCAATAGTCAATATGCTAATAAACTTGTTATGATCCCACATAATCGTATCGTATGTTTAGGATCGATCCTCTGAAATTTTGATCCACATACATTTCGTAGTCTGGCAACTTCAGTCACCTCTGATGTTGTTGGTACTAGCCCAAGGAATAAATATTCTGCAGAAATCTGCTATTGCTTCCTGTTTGATATTTCAATTAAACATGGCTGCTCTGATCTCCATATCACTGCAATTGTTATTATCATTTATCCTACCATATTCGGGTCATATCCTACATGATCTTTCCCAAAAATATCAGTGGCCTTCCTATTAGATATCTGCATGTTTTTTCCATAACTGGTTGTTACCATTCTATGCACATGTTATCTTTAAATGTGTGAATGCATTGCTTTTTTTTGACAGCAAAGTGTGAATGCATTGCTAGTAAAAGTATTTTACATCTTCAGCATATTGTTTTAGGGATTCTGATAAGCTGATTTTTGAGCGTCTACAGAGAGAATTCGAGGCTGCACGAGTTGCACAAACTGAAGGTACTGTTGGCTTCACCAACATTGATGTTTATGGTTTACCTTCTTTATAAATAATGTAAGATTGCCAGCAATTCCGAGTACCAATTATATGTGGAACATACCTGTTTACTATCTCCATTTGCAGTTTTTTTATAACCGAAGGTCACTTATCAGGAGCCTTTGCTTACTTTACAAGTTTCCATGCATAGGTCAACTAGTTGTCATTTTCCAAACTAAATGCAGAGATAACTTAGCTGCTAGCCCATACAAAGGCTGCACAATTTTGGAAAAACATACCCACATATCATTTGATGATTATTTCGAGTTCAAACCTTTAAATCTTGGAACTTAACGAGGTTTTGACTTTCATGTTCTCACGTGATTTTGAGTATTATCCTTATATTTCCAACTAAGTTCACCTGTCAGTGATTTTAATGGTCTCTGTAGGATGTTGGTTCAAGTTGCTCATTCAGTTCCATTAGACCACGCATTAGCAATAATGCTCGCACGTAATGGCTGTAAATTACAGTTAAATAGAGGGAGAAATTTAATTTGTTTGACACTGATGCTTGTGAGACATTAGGTTTACCGTCAAGACTATCACTGAAACATCAGGTTTCTTGTCCACATCAGGCTTAACATAGCACAGAATGCTAGCTACATGCAATCTAGGATGCTGTTAATTCCCATAGGAAGCACTTTCACCCTGTCTCCTGATCATTGGGTGTGCTATTTGTTCTCTCTTAGTGTCTTGGTCAAACTTGTATTTGTACTATCCACCAATGTGATCAAACCTAAGCTACGAGGGGTGCTCGACATGTGATCTCTGTGTAGTCTTACGAAAGGTGAGCTGGGGTCCTCGTGTTCTCCTAAAATAGTGTACTGTTCTTGGATCTTGGATTAGGCATAGTACCATTAAGATCTTCAAGTTACACTCTTGCTACCCTTGCGTTTTTTCTCTGGCTTGAAGCAGCTGTGTCGAGTCTGCGATGCACATTTGAAGCAGCACAATAAAACTTACCATTATATTTAACTGATTTCTCCTACTGTTCTCTTAGGAATTTTAGTAGCAAGGTGGGGTTTGTTCCCCCAGTCCTCACCTACGAAGCACCGATACTTCAAAAATCTTTATATCGCAGTATAAAACTTGTGCGATACTCCGATACGCCAATACTCCTCCGATACTCGTATCACCCGCGTGTCCCCTTTTTCCGAATTAAAAAAAAGGAAAATAAACCTGATACTCCTCCGATACTCCTCCGATTCATCTAGCGACACGGGAGAGCCCGAACGAGCCCGCCGCGTGGAGTTGCCTCCACCTGGACTCGCGGCCCCCGACGGCCGGATTCGCGCCCCGCCGCCAACCGGAATCGCGCCGCCGCCACCCGAATTGCGTCGCCTCCGCCTGGATTCGCCCTTCCCCGCCACCTGGAGTCGCCTCCGCTGCCTCTCGTCGCCAGCAGCAAGGTACGGCTACCGCCCTTCTTGTTCCGTTGCCGCCTGTTGCTGCTGGCCTGCTGCTTGCTTGTGTGCTAAGTGATGCCTGCTTGGTTGCGTGCTGAACTGCTGACTGCTGAGTTGCTGCTGGCCTGCTGCCCTCCGAGCTGCTGCCTACTGATTTGTTGGCCAGGGACAGGGAGCGACTGCTGATTTGCCTGCTAATTTGCTTGCTGATTTGCTGGACAGGGAGTGAGTGACTGCTGATTTTATTATTTTTACACATATACTCGACGTATCGCCGTATTGCTATTTTTAGAAATCGCCGTATTCCGTATCGCCGTCTCCGTATCGCCGTATCCGTATCGCCGTATCGGTGCTTCGTGGGTCCTCACAATCCCGTGGTTCTTCAGATTTTCTTGTGTGGTTATGCATAACTTTGGTGGTAGTCAATCCATTTCAGTTCAACAGCGCTGTTAAGATTTACCGTCTGTAAAACCTGATGTGATTTTGATCTCTCTAGGTTTTCTTGTTGAGGCTTTGTTGAAAAAATGCAAGCGTGCTTCACTAGATAGCATTCTAGGCCTCTAGGGGCGCTTTGAGCATTTTTGAGCTCGTGGGTTTGGATCTGTAGCTCTTAGGGACAGATATAGTCCTAGATCTCAACTAGACATGAACTAGTTCATTATGTGGTGGAAAATGGAGCACTTTGGTGTGCACTCACAGAAACTTAAATAACCTAGCTATTTACTAAATGCATAGCATAGTGAGTTGGTTTGGTTGGTGTTTGACTCTGGAACTACACAGATATACCGAGATACATAGCTCTACTTCACTACAAAAATCTAAACTGTATTGGCCGTTAACACGAACCAAAAACCTTCATTGCAAGTGGTAGATTGATGGTTATGACTATGAGTTTATTGTTCCACATCAAGCACATCAGGCATATTTGTGTGATTGATCATTTCACACTTCCATATCCATGTTACGCTGCTTTTCGCACTGTCGCCTTGTTTCTTGATTGCCACATGACACACGCATGCACATGCCAATTATAAGAGCTCGTTACAAAATTTTCAGTAATACTTATGGATAATGCGGGAGGTTCTTTATTTACTGTTTTTTCTTATAGATCTAGGAAATATTGTCATATTTATAGACTGTGTCGTTACAGCCAGTATGGTTCATATTTAGTTTTCTCATGGTCTAGCAGTATAATTTTAATCAAATTCTATCCTACCGCTTTATTGCTTACACTTAGGCTTTTGCATCTTGTAGAGATTTCAATAGATGATGAGCAGTGGAATGATGGTTTGCTGGCAACTATCCGTGAGAAGGTTCTTAACCTTAAGCACCCTATTATTTTCTTATATATTGCACATGAAATAGACTGTTTGCTCTATGCATTTTGAGTTTTTGATGAGTTCGCTTTCTTTCCTAGACCAGGTCCATATGGAGGCTGAAAGGAAGGCAATGGTGAACCAAGCAAATGTTCCAGCAGACCGTCAATTTCAATCAAGGACAACTTATAGAATTAGAAATAAGGTAACCTTGTTCTTTAGAGTCTACAGTAGTGTCTTTTGTTCACCATCGAGTTCTTTAGCTGGCTACCATAAAGACTGCGGTTTATGCTGTAGTTTATCATTGGTGGTCGATATTTTCTCTGTTGCTGCTAGTGGCTTTGTGTTAATGTCACAATTTATCATTCTTGTTCTGTACCTAGGATTGCTACAACCATACCGGTGAGCACAGAAAACAAAATTTAGCATACAGACCATGTTATATCTACTTTGTAAAATGTCATTAGATTATTATCTTAGAATAAAATTCTGTTCATGACTTGGCATGCTAGATCCACGTAACACTCATTACCTTCATTTTTTTTGTTAGTTAATCTGCCATAACAAAACTATTTTTTCTCTTTCATAGGTTATCTATTGTTTGGATGGTGCCAGAATTGGTATACAGTATGAGACATTCTTCGCTGGTGATTACACTTAACATTTTCTAATTTTCATGAATTGTCTGATCTGTACCATACAGAGCTATGTGTAAGATAGTCAGAAGCTCTGTTTTACGAAGTAGACAGTTAACACCAGTTAGTTATTAGCTACAATTAGTGTGTTTCAACCAAATCATACTTATTTCATCATGCAAGCCCTAGCATTCTGAATACTAGTCCAACATAAGCATAGTAAGTTATCTCAAAAGAAAGAAGAGAGGAACATGTTAACTACACATGTTTTTCTCCAGTAAATAACAAACACATTAATATTTTGCAGGAGAGCCTTGTGAAATTTATCATTGTGTTCTGGAGAGCAAGTCATTCCTTGAAAAGATGACTGTGACTGAACACACCTTACCTTTCTTTCTGCCGATACGAGAAGTAGAAAGTGATCACCTGTCATCTAATGCCATAGTAAAGTTTCTTCATGCGGCACTTGCTTTTACCGTTCAATTACGATTCCTACAGTTCTGTCTACTTACATGACTCCTGTTCCCTGCAGAAGTTTATTGATCACCTTGAAGAAATTTTACAGTCTTATATTGACAGGAGAGAGCAGGTCAGTTTAATAATATTGCACTAGCTCCCTTTGATTATGCTACCTAATGTAAAATACAAGAAATCAGGTAGCACAACCTTATATGTCTATGCTTGAATTATAGGGTTATAGCTAAGTTCTCATGTTGATTAATAATACTCCCTCCGTCCACAAAAGGATGTCACAACTTTATCCAAATTTGTATGTATCTAGACATACTTTAGTATGTAAATACATCCAAATTTTGAGATAGGTAAGACATCCTTTTATGGACGGAGGGAGTAGATATTGGACACACTGCGTTTATGAGCTGCGATTTTTTTTATGTCGTATCCATATTCTTTCTATTAGAGCTGGAAATTACTATGTACTTTATATCTATTATTGTTCGGTCGGTAAGCATTTGTCAGACAAGAGATGATTTATAGTGAAGTCTTGTTACATTTCTTCTACTCTAGCATAAAAGAACCTTTGACTACTTGATGTTTCCATACAACGGATTACAAATTTAACTTAATACACATTATAATAGTTAAGTTCGGTTTCAAATTAGGGCGAATAAACTATTTATATCTATGGTTTTACTTATTTAAAATTGGAAACAGTTATATTTTTGTAGCCTTTGCATCCTTTATGACCTTTGCATAGATTACAGTGAAGTTCATTTTAGACAAAACAATTTGTGAAATCTCATATTACCTACCTGAATTTATTCTCCATGTGTTTGACATTGTGTTTTGATTTCTAGTATGTTGATTGACGTATATATGTGTGAGATCAATCATTCGGTGCAGATACTTGAAAAACTATTTTTATTTGGCACAATTAAGCTATTCGAATTACACATTTGATTTCTGGTTCACTTTGAGATTTTTTTCAATATCAGTGTTAAATTTGACTGCAAAATTATATAGGTGACCCCACCCTTTTTGTTTCGACGTAGGAGATACTCTCACTTGGTTGATCTGCATTGAGACTAGAGTTTTCTGGTTAAGTGTTTGGTAACTACCTGAAAGTAAAATTATGAGATAGATAGGCCATATAGATTGTCCAGTGTGTTCTCTTTGACAACAATGTGCCGATTCTAATATTTAAAATTGAATTCATGTTCAAGGTTCGTCTTATCAAGGAGCTCTATGGGAACCAAATTGGAGAACTGTTCTGCAGTCTTTCTTATAATTTGATAGAGTTTGTATTAGAAGATTTCGAATGGTAAGGACAAACTCTACGGTTGGTTCCAGATATACTAGATATACTAATCCGTGCAGTGCTGTCCTTTATACTAATCTGGAGACTGAAATTTCCACTCCTGTGTGACTTGAGCAGCAAGGTTACAGTGAGTATCCGATATTCAGATCTAATTTTGACCTGGCCCAGTCAGGCGAGGGTCTTGGCTTGGCCGCTTCGCTCTTCCAAGAGAATATATGCAGCAAGCCGCCGTTCAAGTAGCGGAGCGACTGCTCAACCTGTACCATTTCGCCTTCCCTATGCCGAGGATGCGTTGAAGACCTTGAGTTTACCAGAAGGTTCCTCCTATCTTAACCATTGCCCTTCCCCTTTGCGCTGAAGCATATGACTCTGCGCTGAGCTTGTTATAATTTGTACTGTTGCTCCCTAAATTTTGTCTGTGTTTCAGCATACGCGGAGATTGTCCTGAACTTGCCCCGTGCTCTGAAGAAGGTGTTCTACTCTCCGGAAAGTGACTGAAGCATGCGTGTAGAATCTGCCAATGAGATTGAACCTTGTGATACCATGAAAAAAAAAAACCCTAACCTTACTGATGTAGATACCGAATATTTGACAGCAGAGTACTTTTTTGATTCTGCCTTGGGTGTCTTTTGATATCTAATGATTCTTCCCTGAATGTTTGGGATTGTTCGAAAAAATTCGGCAGAACGAAAACGTGGAAGGGGGTGCATATCATTTCTGCCTCCACTACCCTATCCTGTTACTTTGCTTACTTCCCGTCGCCACTACCCTATCCTGTTACTGTTTGGGTTTCCCGCGGCTCTGCCTTGTGAGGTTGCTCCCACTACCCTCTCTTTTGATTGAAGTTCACTTCTCGGCACAATTGATTATTGTAGCATGGAGCCTCATATTACAGTTCACTTTTCGAAGGTACTTTATCTTTGTGAAAATTTCCTAAGGTAATTTATCGGGTGCACATCTATTTGTTGTGCGGAGGAATTGTAAATTATGTACTCCCTCCGATCCATTAAAATTTTGTAACATGTGTACAACCAGCGACAGTTTTTTTGGACCAGAGGAAGTAGATGAGTTCGTCGACCTTGGAGTTCTTTCCTGTAACATCCCAAGTTTTTCAAAAATTTGAAAAATCAAAAAAATTAAAAACTTTTTTAAAATTATAATATTTTGTTTTGAAAACATAAAATCATGCATGCATTCATTATCTTCTTGCATTGTTGCATTTGAAAATTTCAAAGGTGGGAATATTAGTTCCACTTGAAAACCTATTTGAGAAAATGTTAAAAATAAAATATCAATTATGATATCTATATTATTTTTACTTTATTGGTTTTATTTGTTGTGATTTGATTGTATTTATTGGAAATAAGTATTTTCAAATGTTTACAATTGTGGTACTTAATCTTATTTAAGCCACATGTGTTTTGTTTTGAAACCTATTTTAAATTTGACATTAAGTGTCAAATTGAGTTTAAACTTAATTTAAAAATAAATTTCTAAATTATGTAGAAAAGTGTGTTTGAATGTGTAAAATGACAGGTTATGTTTTTACAAATTATTAGAAATTTGTTTGAACCATTTTGGAGTTTTATTTTAAAAGATATTAAAGTTTTCATTTTGAAAAAGAAAAGGTTTTGAACAAAAAAAGAAGAAGAAGAAAGAAGCGCATCCCAGCCCACGGCCCCCTCTCTCTCTTCTCTCCCACTGACATGCGGGTCCCACCCATGACGTCAGCAACGACGTCATCTCCTTCAACCTCCAGCCCGAGAAATCCTCCCCGATCCTTATCTCGATCTCGGATCAAATCCGTTGCGATTTGCTCGTGATTCTCCCGAGCCCTCTGCCCCATATAAACCCCACGCCCTCCTCTCCGTTTCCCCTCAAACAAATTCATCTATGAGCCGCCAGGCTGCTCGTACGCATCCACGAAGCACCGCCACGGCCGCCGGTCACTTTCTTCAACTCCGGTCGACTCCGGCAACCCCAAGCCTCCCCATGTCCTCCTTTCTTCTTATTTCTCCCTTGCGCTTCATCCTGACAAGGTCCCGTAAATTTTTCGTGCCCAGATCGAGCTATTCTTCATCGACCGAAGCTAGCCGTCCGCATCTCCGACTCCGGCGAGCAATCCAGGGAGGAGAAGAGCACCGCGACGCCGTCCACCCCGCCATCAACATCGCCTCCGCGTGCTGCATCTCGTGGTATGAAAACCCCCTTCCATCTCCTTCTCCTCGCCTCGGAACGCGCCGTGCCGCTCGCCGCCGGCGATGGAACCGCCGCATCGGGGCTCACTCCGTCGCCCGCGCTGGTCTGATTAGATCTGAGGATCTGACGGCTATGTTTCATTTCCATACGCGAAGGGGTATCAGCGAATCGGAGGAGGCCACGTCGACGCCGAGTCAGCAGCCCCATCAACGCCTCGTCAGCGCCAGCGTGGAAAGGATTTTCTTCTTTCTATTTTTATTCGGCAGTTTTGCAGAAAAGCCCCTAAAACTTAGTTTTATCATTACTTTTTCTCTGTTTGTCCAATTTCAAATATTTTTATATATTTGGAATCCTTAGAACCAGTAGAAACTTTTGGCCGTATTATTTTTCTGTTTTGTCAAACTTAAATTATTCAAATTTCAAATTGAGAAGTTTGAGTATTTTTGACATAACTTTAGTTTAAAAATAACTTTTTGAGTGAATCCAATTGCATTGAATTTGTTTAGTTGCCCTCTGTCCAGAAAGACTTCAGCCATATTTTTGTTGATATTTTTGTACAACAGTTGCTACGAAATTAGTGTTTATTCCCTTTTTAGGAGTTATTTTAATTATATTTAATATTAAAAATTATTTTTATCACATGTTTGAATCATTCATGACTTAGTATTTTTAGAAGAATTGATATGCTCTCAAAAACACTTAGAAATAATTTGGACCTCATATTTGTCATCCTTTCCTTAGCAAAAATTTAGCACCTTATAAATTGTGTACTTTCCTTAGAAATTATTTTGTCATCCTTGGGTTTCTCAACATGAAGCTGGAAGGCCAATGAAGGACTTAACCAAGAAAACAGACTCCAGAAGCATCTCTAAGAAGTAAAAGTACTTAGAAGAAAATCAAGAGGAACTTCAAGAAGACCAACTACATCCTTCTCTCTTCTATCCTTTTTCTTTCTTCCTAATTCTGTCTTTTACTTTGGACATAGACCAAGTCCTTGTGTTTATAACTAAGTCCCTAGAGTGCTAGTTGAAGATTCTTTGAAGACCAAACATGTGAAGACTTGGAGCAACCATACCACCAATTTAAGTTGATTATATCAAGTTTATTTTGCCCAACCTTGACCTTGACCTAGCCAACTTGATTAAGTTATTTTGTCCATGTTCCTCAAGTTGTTTTGCACATCATGCATGTCATATTTCCTTAGAGTATTTTTGCATATCATGCATGGCATATTTTTCCTTAAAAAGAGTTTGGTATGATTGCATGTTTATTGTGGTGATGCACCTAAAATGCATCTACTTTTCCAAGCACTTTGCTTCATAATTTGCTCCGGAATCTTCCCATATTTGAATAAACCTGCTGAATCTGACGCTGTTTTTAGCAAAGTCTCGTTTCTGGTTATTTTTGCTGGAAATTAAATCGAGAAAAAATACCACGTCATTTTTTATGGAAAAGGAGGACAACGTGCAAAGGATGGACACGAGGAAGCGCCGGAGGCCCAAAAGAGGGGGCCCCACGCGGCCAGATCCTTGGGCCGCGTGGGCCCACCTAACTGGAGCCTCGGGCGCCGCCTCTTCTTCGGCTTTGCGCGTACCCCCTCATATATACGAAAAAGTGGGTGCCCTAAGAGGAGGAGAGCTTTCGCGAAACACACCACCGCCGCCACCACAATCTTCGTTTTCGGAGACAGATTGCTTCAGGATTTCTCCTCCGGTGGAGGGATCCAGATACCGTCTTCACCGCCTTCATCTCCATCGACCATGAGCTCTCTCTCCATCACCATGTGTGAGTAGTCCGCTGTAGGCATGTGAGGTGGATGGGGATTGGATGAGATTGATCATGTAATGATACCCGTTGTTCGAGATCTTAGGGGTTTATCTTGAGGATATTTTTGTATTGTGTTGATGCACTTATGCTATACTTAATGCTTGTTACTAGGGCCCGAGTGGCATGATTTCAGTACTGAACTTATTTTGCTTCATCATATAATTGTGTTTGGTATTTATATGCAAAGTGTATCACCTGCTATTATGTTGAACCTACGAACCCTAAAAGTGACAGTATAGGGAAAACAAGGGGGAGATGTTTTAGTTTGAGGATTCTATGTGTTCATGAAGTGTTAATGCGTTGTTCCGGGCTATTCGAAAGAGTAGACCTTAATTACCTGTAGTTCCAAGTTGGCCCCGGTGAAATGGGCAGGTAGGACAATAGATGTTGTGCAAATTCTCTTGGTTAGTACGCACAACTAATTATGGAACACATACCTACATATATCAGGGTTAGAGATAAGTCCCATTGCTATTTATATCTTATTATATGATCAATCTTATTCATGCAACACCCCGCTATCACCTCATGCCTACGTTTTAAATCTCTGAGTTACACTTTCATTTTTCCGGTGAAAACTGGGAAACCCTTGTTCACTGCTGCTGTTCTATTTGCTACTTGAATCATACTACTGCCATCACTATCATTGATGCAAGTTTATTGATATACAGGTGTGGTTGAGAGTGACGCCTCAATTGCCAAAGTCTTATTGGTATTCTTGTGTTCCTATCGTGTCGAACTATAAATTTGGGTAATACTTCCCAACGAAGATTTCAGCGATCCCCTATACTTGTGGGCATCAAGACATTTTCTGGCGCCGTTGCCGGGGAACCTAGCTTTATTGGTGAGACAACTTGTTATCATTTATTTGCTGCATTTGCTTTTTCCTAACCATGGGAAAGGAAAAGATTACCCCGAACGAAGTGAGGCCTTCAACTACTCGTAGAGGTACGAACTTGCTAAGTAGGCCAAACTTTTCACCTAATGCTGCTTCTGCTGTTGTTCCTAAGAAAAAAGGAAAAGTTTTGAATAGTTCACCATTGTCTAAGATGTCTACTAGTACTGAAAATGATTTAATATGTGGTAGCATAGATAATGAAGTGACACCTGAAACACCTGAAACATCTGAGATAACTGAAACACCTGAAACTCCTGAATCTTCTACTATTGAAAATGTTGATTCTGAATTAGAAGATAATGAATATTGTGATGATGAACATGAAACTTCTTCTGTGGAAGAGGATGCATTTACTATGGCTTTTATGGATTCGAATTTTGATAAATTGGATAAACTTGATATCTATAAAAATTCTCCTCTTGATGATTATTTCCCAGTTACTGAGAAAATGAATGCTCCAGCTATTAAAATTAAAGACAAAGACTATGAGTTTAGTGTTGATCCTGAAATAATTGAAAAAGCTGAGAAGTATAAGTTTTATGGTAGAGACAATGAGTTTCCTTATGAACACATTGCTGATTTGCATGATTTGTCTGTGTTATTTGGTAAAGATGAAATCCACCAACGCTATTATTTCTTAAAGTTGTTTCCTTTTACTTTGGGAGGAAATGCTAAAACTTGGTCTAATCGTTTAGAACCTGGATGTATTAAGAGCAAGGAGGAATGCTTGCAGGTATGAAAGAACAAGGATGTCGCCTAGAGGGGGGGGGGGGGTGAATAGGCGATTAAAACTTTTCCGGTTTAGGCTTGATAATTGCGGAATAAAACTATGTGTTTAAATTAACAAGCCAACAACCTAAATAAACTAGGCTCAGCTATGTGCACCAACAACTTATGCTAAGCAAGACAAGCAACAAGGTGATAGAAATAGAATACTTCAAGCACGAAGGCTATCACAATGTAAAGTGCATAAGTAAAAAGCTCGGGTATAGAAATAACCGAGGCACGCGGAGACGAGGATGTATTTCCGAGTTCCTCCTTGTTAAGGGAGTACGTCTCGTTGGAGAGGTGTGAACCAACACAATGGTTCAACAACCACAAAGGTTTCACCTTCTTCTCCGATGAACCGCACCACAAAGTTTTGGTTCACCTTCCACTATCGGAATCCTTTGAGGCAGAAATCCGGAGCCTTTCAACAACGATCCGGGGCACAACCCACAACAGGATTGGGGGCTCCCGAACTGCTACAAGTGACCACACAAGGGTCTCAACCACCACACGGGTGTCTAGGATCCAAAGACCCAAGAGTAACAAGTTCACAAGCTTTCAACTTCCACGAATCCTCGTGGAGAGCACAAACCGATGCAACGAAGCAATGGCAAGAGCACAAGGCTCAAATCCTTCACTCTCGAATCCCACCACAAGCAACTAATGCTTATGGGGGGAGAAGAGAGGAAGAACAACGAAGAACACAACAAATGGAACTTCAAGATACGATCTAGTAGGTTCCCCTCACTTAGAGTAGGAATGGATTGGATGAATATGTAGATCTAGATCTCCTCTCAATTTCCCTCAAAGATATGCAAGAATCATGGGAGGGAATGAGAGGAAGGCAAGCTTTTTCAAAGATCAACAATGGAGGAGAGAGGGGAGAAAAACTTGCTCAAGAGTGTGTCAAACAATGGGGAAGAAAACCCCTTTAAAAGGCTCACTAAAAAATAGCCGTTGGGCTGAAAAAGGAAGCCGGTCGAGCAAGCCACGAGCCGGCCTGGCAGTGGCCTGGGCGCGCCGGCCTGAGGCCCGGCCCGGCCTGGGCTGGCCTGGCGGCCGGCCTGCTGCCCGAGGCGCCCAGCCTGTGGGCTGGCGGCCTGGCAGAGCCGACCGGCCTGTGGCCCGGCCTGGGCCGGCCTGGGAGCTGGCCCGCGCAGAAATAAAACTTCTAAAAACCACATCTTTTTCAATAAAAATCCAAATGAGATGAAACCAACTTTGTTGGAAAGATAACGACGAGAACGTCATCAAGGGGTTTATCTTGAGGATATTTTTGTTTTGTGTTGATGCACTTATGCTATACTTAATGCTTGTTACTAGGGCCCGAGTGGCATGATTTCAGTACTGAACTTATTTTGCTTCATCATATAATTGTGTTTGGTATTTATATGCAAAGTGTATCACCTGCTATTATGTTGAACCTACGAACCCTAAAAGTGACAGTATAGGGAAAACAAGGGGGAGATGTTTTAGTTTGAGGATTCTATGTGTTCATGAAGTGTTAATGCGTTGTTCCGGGCTATTCGAAAGGGTAGACCTTAATTACCTGTAGTTCCAAGTTGGCCCCGGTGAAATGGGCAGGTAGGACAATAGATGTTGTGCAAATTCTCTTGGTTAGTACGCACAACTAATTATGGAACACATACCTACATATATCAGAGTTAGAGATAAGTCCCATTGCTATTTATATCTTATTATATGATCAATCTTATTCATGCAACACCCCGCTATCACCTCATGCCTACGTTTTAAATCTCTGAGTTACCCTTTCATTTTTCCGGTGAAAACTGGGAAACCCTTGTTCACTACTGCTGTTCTATTTGCTACTTGAATCATACTACTGCCATCACTATCACTGCTGCAAGTTTATTGATATACAGGTGTGGTTGAGAGTGACGCCTCAATTGCCAAAGTCTTATTGGTATTCTTGTGTTCCCATCGTGTCGAACTATAAATTTGGGTAATACTTCCCAATGAAGAGGACAGAATGAGAGGAAGGCTAACTTTTTCAAAGATCAACAATGGAGAAGAGAGGGGAGAAAAACTTGCTCAAGAGTGTGTCAAACAATGGGGAAGAAAACCCCTTTAAAAGGCTCACTAAAAAATAGCCGTTGGGCTGAAAAAGGAGGCCGGTCGAGCAAGCCACGAGCCGGCCTGGCAGTGGCCTGGGCGCGCCGGCCTGAGGCCCGGCCTGGGCTGGCCTGGCGGCCGGCCTGCTGCCCGAGGCGCCCGGCCTGTGGGCTGGCGGCCTGGCAGAGCCGACCGGCCTGTGGCCCGGCCTGGGCCGGCCTGGGAGCTGGCCCGCGCAGAAATAAAACTTCTAAAAACCACATCTTTTTCAGTAAAAATCCAAATGAGATGAAACCAACTTTGTTGGAAAGATAACGATGAGAACGTCATCAAGGGGTTTATCTTGATTATATTTTTGTATTGTGTTGATGCACTTATGCTATACTTAATGCTTGTTACTAGGGCCCGAGTGGCATGATTTCAGTACTGAACTTATTTTGCTTCATCATATAATTGTGTTTGGTATTTATATGCAAAGTGTATCACCTGCTATTATGTTGAACCTACGAACCCTAAAAGTGACAGTATAGGGAAAACAAGGGGGAGATGTTTTAGTTTGAGAATTCTATGTGTTCATGAAGTGTTAATGCGTTGTTCCGGGCTATTCAAAAGGGTAGACCTTAATTACCTGTAGTTCCAAGTTGGCCCCGGTGAAATGGGCAGGTAGGACAATAGATGTTGTGCAAATTCTCTTGGTTAGTACGCACAACTAATTATGGAACACATACCTACATATATCAGAGTTAGAGATAAGTCCCATTGCTATTTATATCTTATTATATGATCAATCTTATTCATGCAACACCCCGCTATCACCTCATGCCTATGTTTTAAATCTCTGAGTTACACTTTCATTTTTCCGGTGAAAACTGGGAAACCCTTGTTCAGTACTGTTGTTCTATTTGCTACTTGAATCATACTACTGCCATCACTATCATTGCTGCAAATTTATTGATATACAAGTGTGGTTGAGAGTGACGCCTCAATTGCCAAAGTCTTATTGGTATTCTTGTGTTCCCATCGTGTCGAACTATAAATTTGGGTAATACTTCCCAACGAAGAGGACAGAATGAGAGGAAGGCAAGCTTTTTCAAAGATCAACAATGGAGAAGAGAGGGGAGAAAAACTTGCTCAAGAGTGTGTCAAACAACGGGGAAGAAAACCCCTTTAAAAGGTTCACTAAAAAATTGCCGTTGGGAGCTGGCCCGCGCAGAAATAAAACTTCTAAAAACCACATCTTTTTCAATAAAAATCCAAATGAGATGAAACCAACTTTGTTGGAAAGATAATGACGAGAACGTCATCAAGGGGTTTATCTTGAGGATATTTTTGTATTGTGTTGATGCACTTATGCTATACTTAATGCTTGTTACTAGGGCCCGAGTGGCATGATTTCAGTACTGAACTTATTTTGCTTCATCATATAATTGTGTTTGGTATTTATATGCAAAGTGTATCACCTGCTATTATGTTGAACCTACGAACCCTAAAAGTGACAGTATAGGGAAAACAAGGGGGAGATGTTTTAGTTTGAGGATTCTATGTGTTCATGAAGTGTTAATGCGTTGTTCCGGGCTATTCGAAAGGGTAGACCTTAATTACCGGTAGTTCCAAGTTGGCCCCGGTGAAATGGGCAGGTAGGACAATAGATGTTGTGCAAATTCTCTTGGTTAGTACGCACAACTAATTATGGAACACATACCTACATATATCAGAGTTAGAGATAAGTCCCATTGCTATTTACATCTTATTATATGATCAATCTTATTCATGCAACACCCCGCTATCACCTCATGCCTACATTTTAAATCTCTGAGTTACACTTTCATTTTTCCGGTGAAAACTGGGAAACCCTTGTTCACTACTGCTGTTCTATTTGCTACTTGAATCATACTACTGCCATCACTATCACTGCTGTAAGTTTATTGATATACAGGTGTGGTTGAGCGTGACGCCTCAATTGCCAAAGTCTTATTGGTATTCTTGTGTTCCCATCGTGTCGAACTATAAATTTGGGTAATACTTCCCAACGAAGAGGACAGAATGAGAGGAAGGCAAGTTTTTTCAAAGATCAACAATGGAGAAGAGAGGGGAGAAAAACTTGCTCAAGAGTGTGTCAAACAATGGGGAAGAAAACCCTTTAAAAGGCTCACTAAGAAATAGCCGTTGGGAGCTGGCCCGCGCAGAAATAAAACTTCTAAAAACCACATCTTTTTCAATAAAAATCCAAATGAGATGAAACCAACTTTGTTGGAAAGATAACGACGTGAACGTCATCAAGGGGTTTATCTTGAGGATATTTTTGTATTGTGTTGATGCACTTATGCTATACTTAATGCTTGTTACTAGGGTCCGAGTGGCATGATTTCAGTACTGAACTTATTTTGCTTCATCATATAATTGTGTTTGGTATTTATATGCAAAGTGTATCACCTGCTATTATGTTGAACCTACGAACCCTAAAAGTGACAGTATAGGGAAAACAAGGGGGAGATGTTTTAGTTTGAGGATTCTATGTGTTCATGAAGTGTTAATGCGTTGTTCCGGGCTATTCGAAAGGGTAGACCTTAATTACCTGTAGTTCCAAGTTGGCCCCGGTGAAATGGGCAGGTAGGACAATAGATGTTGTGCAAATTCTCTTGGTTAGTACGCACAACTAATTATGGAACACATACCTACATATATCAGAGTTAGAGATAAGTCCCATTGCTATTTATATCTTATTATATGATCAATCTTATTCATGCAACACCCCGCTATCACCTCATGCCTACGTTTTAAATCTCTGAGTTACACTTTCATTTTTCCGGTGAAAACTGGGAAACCCTTGTTCACTACTGCTGTTCTATTTGCTACTTGAATCATACTACTGCCATCACTATCACTGCTGCAAGTTTATTGATATACAGGTGTGGTTGCGAGTGACGCCTCAATTGCCAAAGTCTTATTGATATTCTTGTGTTCCCATCGTGTCGAACTATAAATTTGGGTAATACTTCCCAACGAAGAGGACAGAATGAGAGGAAGGCAAGCTTTTTCAAAGATCAACAATGGAGAAAAGAGGGGAGAAAAACTTGCTCAAGAGTGTGTCAAACAATGGGGAAGAAAACCCCTTTAAAAGGCTCACTAAAAAATTGCCGTTGGGAGCTGGCCCGCGCAGAAATAGAACTTCTAAAAACCACATCTTTTTCAATAAAAATCCAAATGAGATGAAACCAACTTTGTTGGAAAGATAACGACGAGAACGTCATCAAGGGGTTTATCTTGAGGATATTTTTGTATTGTGTTGATGCACTTATGCTATACTTAATGCTTGTTACTAGGGCCCGAGTGGCATGATTTCAGTACTGAACTTATTTTGCTTCATCATATAATTGTGTTTGGTATTTATATGCAAAGTGTATCACCTGCTATTATGTTGAACCTAGGAACCCTAAAAGTGACAGTATAGGGAAAACAAGGGGGAGATGTTTTAGTTTGAGGATTCTATGTGTTCATGAAGTGTTAATGCGTTGTTCATGAAGAGTGACATATGCTGCATTATAGGGTTAAGGTTAACAAACCTAGCTTCAAGCATGTGGACTAAGGAGGCAGCAGCAATTTCATAATTAGGGGCAAGTTCTACCAAGGATCTATCTTCAAAATCTTTCAGCTTGCTAACATGACTAAAAAATTCTTCAATGTTGTCTCTTCCAATGATAGACCCACTACCCACAGATATTTCTTTTAAAGTGTACTTAGGGAGAAGCATGATGAAATAATAAAAACTAAACATAAAATAAACTAGATGCAAGTAACTAATTTTTTTGTGTTTTTGATAAAGAGAGCAAACAAGACTAAATAAAAATAAACTAAGCAAGACAAATAACAAAGTAAAGAGATTGGGTGTGAGAGACTCCCCTTGCAGAAGCAATTCGGTTTTCCCCGGCAACGGCGCCAGAAAACGTGTTGCTAGCTCTAAGTTGACGAGGGAATATCTCCCCGGCAACAGTGCCAGAAACTCTGCTTGTACGTCACACGTCAGTTGGGAACCCCAAGAGGAAGGTATGATGAGTGCAGCGGCAAGTTTTCCCTCAGTATGAAACCAAGGTTTAATCGAACCAGTAGGAAAACGAGGTTGCTTCGAAGGTGTTGGTGAAGGAGTGTAGTGCGGCGCAACACCAGGGATTCCGGTGCCAACGTGGAACCTGCACAACACAATCAAATTACTTTGCCCCAACTTAACAGTGAGGTTGTCAATCTCACCGGCTTGCTGAAAACAAAGGGTTAAACGTATCGAATGGAAGATGATGTTTGTTTGCATAAAACAGTAGAGAGCAATGATTGCAGTAGATTGTATTTCAGATGTAAAAGAATGGACCGGGGTCCACAGTTCACTAGTGGTGTCTCTCCAATAAGATAACTAACATGCTGGGTAAACAAATTACAGCTGGGCAATTGACAATTGATAAGTGCATATAACATGCATGTGTGAGCTGTGGTGTCTACTATGAGATTCATTTGGGCATTACGACAAAGTACATAGACCGCTATCCAGCATGCATCTATGCCTAAATAGTCCACTTTCCGGTTAACATCCGTACCCCTTCCAGTATTAAGTTGCAAGCAACAGACAATTGCATTAAGTAATGTGCGTAATGTAAACAATACATTCATCCTTGAATAAAGCATTGCTGTTTTACCCCTAGTGGCAACAACACATCTACAACCTTAGAACTTGCTGTCACTATCCCAGGTTAAATAGAGGTTGAACCCAACTATCATGCATAAATACCCCCTCTTGGAGTCACAAGAATTCACTTGGCCAAGGCTTCAACAAGTAACGGAGAGCATGCAAGATCACAAATGACATAGACATGATAATATAATATTCAGCTCCACATAGGTATCAATATAAGTCAGATCCCAGCAAACACAACATGTAGCATTACAATAAGATGATCTTGATCATGATAGGCAGCTCACAAGATCTAAACATGATGGCACAAGTGGAGAAGACAACCATCTAGCTACTGCTATGGACCCATAGTCCAAGGATGAACTACTCACGCATCACTCCGGAGGCGGGCATGGCGATGTAGAGCCCTCCGGTGATGATTCCCCTCTCCGGCAGGGTGCCGGGAAGAGCTTCAGAAACCCCCCGAGTTAGGGTTGACGACGGCGGCGGCAGCGAATATGTTCTGGATGAAAGGCTCGGTGTTTTAGGGTTTTCTCGTCTCGGGGAATAAATAGGCGAAGGGGCGATGTCGGCGGACCCCCGAGGGGCCCAAACCACAGGCAGGCGCGGCTGGGCCCACTGCCGCGCCGCCAGTGGTTTGGCCACCTCGTGGCTCTCCTTCGTCTCTCCTTCGGACTCCGTGTACGTGTTGGAAAAATAGGGACTTGGCCTTTTGTTTCGTGCAATTCCGAGAATATTTCCAGAAGTAACTTTCTGAAACCAAAAACAGCAGAAAACAGGGAACTGGCACTGTGGCATCTTGTTAATAGGTTAGTCCCAGAAAATGCATAAAAGTGATACGAAGTGTATACAAAACATGTAGCAAATGGTATAATATAAGCATGGAACAGCAGAAATTATGGATACGTTGGAGACGTATCAAGCATCCCAAGCTTAGTTCTACTCGTCCTCGAATAGGTAAAACGATAACAACAAATAATTTCTGAGGAGACATGCTTTCACACAATCTTGATCAATATATTGCAAGGCTCATGTCATGAATGAAGTGACTCAAAGCAATGATCTATAGTTTGCTAACAAATAGATAAAGAGTAAACAATGAATCATATAAGCAAAAACTTTTCATGAATAGTACTTTCAAGACAAGCATCAAAAAGTTTTGCATAAGAGGTAACTCATAAAGCAATAGATTCAAAGTAAAAGGCATTGAAGCAACACAAAGGATGATTAAGTTTCAGCATTTGCTTTCAACTTGTAACTTGTATATCTCATGGATAGTTGTCAACATAAAGCAATATAACAAGTGCAATAAGTAAACATGTAAGAATCAATGCACACAAAGTAAAAGATAGGCCCTTCGCAGAGGGAAGCAGGGATTAAATCATGTGCTAGAGCTTTTTAAGTTTTCGAAAGCATATAGAGAGCACAAAATAAGTATTTGAGAGGTGTTTGTTGTTGTCAACGAATGGTAGTGGGCACTCTAACCCCCTTGTCAACCAGACTTTCAAGAGCGGCTCCCATGAAGGACGTTATCTCTACCAGCAAGGTAGATCATCCCTCTTCTCTTTTGTTTACACATGTATTTTAGTTTCTTTATAGATGACACTCCTCCCAACCTTTTGCTTACACAAGCCATGGCTAACCGAATCCTCGGGTGCCTTCCAACATTCACATACCATGGAGGAGTGTCTATTTGCAAATTAAGTTGCTTACTGATAAATCAGGGCAAAACATGTGAAGAGAATTATTAATGAAAGTTGTAATTAATTGGGGCTGGGCACCCCGTTGCCAGCTCTTTTTGCAAATTATTGGATAAGCGGATGTATATGCCACTAGTCCATTGGTGAAAGTCTGTCAGAAGTAAATGACAAGATTGAAAGATAAAACACCACATACTTCCTCATGAGCTATAAAACATTGACACAAATAAGGAGTAATAAAGTTTTGAATAGTTTAAAGGTAGCACATGAAATATTTACTTGGAATGGCAGGAAATACCACATAGTAGGTAGGTATGGTGGACACAAATGGCATGGGTTTTGGCTCAAGTTTTGGATGCACGAGAAGCATTCCCTCTCAGTACAGAGTTTAGGCTAGCAAGGTTGTTTGAAGCAAACACAAGTATAAACCGGTACAGCAAGAATCACATAAAAACATATTGCAAGTATTATAAGACTCTACACTGTCTTCCTTGTTGCTCAAACATTTTACCAGAAAATATCTAGACCTTAGAGAGAACAAATATGCATCCCAAGTCTCAACAAGCTCTACGGTAGTTCTCCACTACTAGGCTTTAACTACATGATGCAAGAGCTTAAACATGATCTACTTGAGAGCTCAAAACAATTGCAAAGCATCAAATCGAAACAAGACAATGATCTACAAGAATGCATATGTCTTTTCCA
Organism: Poa pratensis; assembly: GCA_947311845.1. NCBI lineage: Eukaryota > Viridiplantae > Streptophyta > Magnoliopsida > Poales > Poaceae > Poa > Poa pratensis. Next base: position 95,838,571 of record CAMZMU010000107.1, read on the forward strand.
ATACCAACTACTACATGTAGCATTTTCTTTCTTCCAAACAAACACCAATCAATTTATTAAACATAAACTCTCCAAATGATAATATAATGCAGCAAGAGAGTATTTATAAACAAGTGCTAACAGCTCGAAGAGATGCATGAAAAACAGGAGCTAAAAGCACTGCAGTAGCTAGTTAAGAATACTCAACAAATATAAGTGAAGAACATGAGTATTCACATGAAAAAGCGGAGCGTGTCTCTCTCCCACACAAGGATTGCTAGGATCCGAATTTATTCAAACAAAAACAAAAATAAAAACACACAGACGCTCCAAGTAAAGCGCATAAGATGTGAAAGAATTAAAATATAGTTTCACTAGAGATGACCTGATAAGTTTGTTGATGAAGAAGGGGATGCCTTGGGCATCCCCAAGCTTAGACGCTTGAGTCTCTCTGAATATGGTTGGGATGAACCACGGGGGCATCCCCAAGCTTAGGCTTTTCACTCTTCTTGATCACATAATATCACCCTTCTCGCTTGATCCTTGAAAACTTCCTTCACACCAAACTCAAGACAGTTCTCATTAGAGGGTTAGTGCATAATCAAAAATTCTCATATTCTGTAATGATACAATCAATCCCAAAGCTTCTGGACATTAGCTACAGCCACCAATGCTTTGTGGAGCAAAGAAATCCACACAAACACAGTAAAAGAGCGAATGCAAAACAAAAGGCAGAATCTGTCAAAAACAGAACAGTCTGGAATGACGAATTTTTTCGAGGCACTTAAGTTGCTCAGATGGATCTGGCCTAAAATAATGAAAGTTGCGTACATATCTCAGGAATATGCGTGATTTTTTCTCAGAATTTTTTGAATTTTCTACAGGGAGATAAGCTCAAATCCGTGACAGCTAAAAATCTGTCACTGCGCAGAAATCCAAATCTTGCATCAACTTTCAATATAGAACTTTACTTGGCACAACATTGCGATAAAATAAAGATACAAAGGAGTTGCTACAGAAGTAACAAAACTCCTTGACTCAAAGAAAACAAAAATAACAGCAAATAAAAACGATGGGTTGTCTCCCATAAGCGCTTTTCTTTAACGCCTTTCAGCTAGGCGCAGAAAGTGAAAATCAAGTGTTGTCAAGAGAAGCATCAACGGAGAGTTTAGAAGTTTTCTCAACGATGCATTGCACTTTATCTATGTAAGTTTCAGAAACTCCCCTTTCATTACTTTTAGGTAAACTATCCTCATCAAATAAATTTTCAGGCACAATCCAATTAAAGTTCTTTTCTAGTGCCTCATGCATTCCTGCAATCTTAAAAGGAATTGGTATTTTATTCTCTCCTTCATAACTAGTTTCTTTAGTGTACTTGGATCTTTCCTTCTCTAATTTTTCAAGTATATTGGCGATATCAATGTAATAACCAAGCATCCTATATCGCATAAAAACTTTTCTAGCTTCACTAGCTACATCTCCAAATTCTTTGAGAAGGGTTTCTAAAACAAAATCCTTCTTTTCCCCCTCTTCCATATCATGAAGTCTAAGAAACATATGCTGCATTATAGGGTTAAGGTTAACAAACCTAGCTTCAAGCATGTGGACTAAGGAGGCAGCAGCAATTTCATAATTAGGGGCAAGTTCTACCAAGGATCTATCTTCAAAATCTTTCAGCTTGCTAACATGACTAAAAAATTCTTCAATGTTGTCTCTTCCAATGATAGACCCACTACCCACAGATATTTCTTTTAAAGTGTACTTAGGGAGAAGCATGATGAAATAATAAAAACTAAACAGAAAATAAACTAGATGCAAGTAACTAATTTTTTTGTGTTTTTGATAAAGAGAGCAAACAAGACTAAATAAAAATAAACTAAGCAAGACAAATAACAAAGTAAAGAGATTGGGTGTGAGAGACTCCCCTTGCAGAAGCAATTCGGTTTTCCCCGGCAACGGCGCCAGAAAACGTGTTGTGGCTCTAAGTTGACGAGGGAATATCTCCCCGGCAACAGTGCCAGAAACAATGCTTGTACGTCACACGTCAGTTGGGAACCCCAAGAGGAAGGTATGATGAGTGCAGCAGCAAGTTTTCCCTCAGTATGAAACCAAGGTTTAATCGAACCAGTAGGAAAACGAGGTTTGCTTCGAAGGTGTTGGTGAAGGAGTGTAGTGCGGCGCAACACCAGGGATTCCGGTGCCAACGTGGAACCTGCACAACACAATCAAATTACTTTGCCCCAACTTAACAGTGAGGTTGTCAATCTCACCGGCTTGCTGAAAACAAAGGGTTAAACGTATCGAATGGAAATGATGTTTGTTTGCATAAAACAGTAGAGAACAATGATTGCAGTAGATTGTATTTCAGATGTAAAAGAATGGACCGGGGTCCACAGTTCACTAGTGGTGTCTCTCCAATAAGATAACTAACATGCTGGGTAAACAAATTACAGCTGGGCAATTGACAATTGATAAGTGCATATAACATGCATGTGTGAGCTGTGGTGTCTACTATGAGATTCATTTGGGCATTACGACAAAGTACATAGACCGCTATCCAGCATGCATCTATGCCTAAATAGTCCACTTTCCGGTTAACATCCGTACCCCTTCCAGTATTAAGTTGCAAGCAACAGACAATTGCATTAAGTAATGTGCGTAATGTAAACAATACATTCATCCTTGAATAAAGCATTGCTGTTTTACCCCTAGTGGCAACAACACATCTACAACCTTAGAACTTGCTGTCACTATCCCAGGTTAAATAGAGGTTGAACCCAACTATCATGCATAAATACCCCCTCTTGGAGTTACAAGTATTCACTTGGCCAAGGCTTCAACAAGTAACGGAGAGCATGCAAGATCACAAATGACATAGACATGATAATATAATATTCAGCTCCACATAGGTATCAATATAAGTCAGATCCCAGCAAACACAACATGTAGCATTACAATAAGATGATCTTGATCATGATAGGCAGCTCACAAGATCTAAACATGATGGCACAAGTGGAGAAGACAACCATCTAGCTACTGCTATGGACCCATAGTCCAAGGATGAACTACTCACGCATCACTCCGGAGGCGGGCATGGCGATGTAGAGCCCTCCGGTGATGATTCCCCTCTCCGGCAGGGTGCCGGGAAGAGCTTCAGAAACCCCCCGAGTTAGGGTTGACGACGGCGGCGGCAGCGAATATGTTCTGGATGAAAGGCTCGGTGTTTTAGGGTTTTCTCGTCTCGGGGAATAAATAGGCGAAGGGGCGATGTCGGCGGACCCCCGAGGGGCCCAAACCACAGGCAGGCGCGGCTGGGCCCACTGCCGCGCCGCCAGGTGGTTTGGCCACCTCGTGGCTCTCCTTCGTCTCTCCTTCGGACTCCGTGTACGTGCTGGAAAAATAGGGACTGGCCTTTTGTTTCGTGCAATTCCGAGAATATTTCCAGAAGTAACTTTCTGAAACCAAAAACAGCAGAAAACAGGGAACTGGCACTGTGGCATCTTGTTAATAGGTTAGTCCCAGAAAATGCATAAAAGTGATACGAAGTGTATAAAAACATGTAGCAAATGGTATAATATAAGCATGGAACAGCAGAAATTATGGATACGTTGGAGACGTATCAGTAGGACAATAGATGTTGTGCAAATTCTCTTGGTTAGTACGCACAACTAATTATGGAACACATACCTACATATATCAGAGTTAGAGATAAGTCCCATTGCTATTTATATCTTATTATATGATCAATCTTATTCATGCAACACCCCGCTATCACCTCATGCCTACGTTTTAAATCTCTGAGTTACACTTTCATTTTTCTGGTGAAAACTGGGAAACCCTTGTTCACTACTGCTGTTCTATTTGCTACTTGAATCATACTACTGCCATCACTATCACTGCTGCAAGTTTATTGATATACAGGTGTGGTTGAGAGTGACGCCTCAATTGCCAAAGTCTTATTGGTATTCTTGTGTTCCCATCGTGTCGAACTATAAATTTGGGTAATACTTCCCAACGAAGAGGACAGAATGAGAGGAAGGCAAGCTTTTTCAAAGATCAACAATGGAGAAGAGAGGGGAGAAAAACTTGCTCAAGAGTGTGTCAAACAATGGGGAAGAAAACCCCTTTAAAAGGCTCACTAAAAAATAGCCGTTGGGAGCTGGCCCGCGCAGAAATAAAACTTCTAAAAACCACATCTTTTTCAATAAAAATCCAAATGAGATGAAACCAACTTTGTTGGAAAGATAACGACGAGAACGTCATCAAGGGGTTTATCTTGAGGATATTTTTGTATTGTGTTGATGCACTTATGCTATACTTAATGCTTGTTACTAGGGCCCGAGTGGCATGATTTCAGTACTGAACTTATTTTGCTTCATCATATAATTGTGTTTGGTATTTATATGCAAAGTGTATCACCTGCTATTATGTTGAACCTACGAACCCTAAAAGTGACAGTATAGGGAAAACAAGGGGGAGATGTTTTAGTTTGAGGATTCTATGTGTTCATGAAGTGTTAATGCGTTGTTCCGGAAATATTAAGGGTCACAAATATGGAGGAGATATCACACATGGGAGGTGTGGATCTTATCTCGAGGAGGACCGGTAATATTTCCAACACCGAGAATGCAACAAGTTTTCCATCCGGACTCCGTTTTCAATGATCTTGGGCTTGCTCCGAAGATAATCACAAGCACTACAAGATCATTCATATACACATCATAGTCCATCATGTGAGGAGGATAACACAAGAGGACAGAATGACCTCTCTACAAGAGATGAACCGGTAAAACCTCCAACATCAAAAAACACCACAAGATATCCAAATGAAATCCGTTTTTGATGAACTAGAGCTTGGAATGGAGATGAACACAAGCTCTGAATTCTCACATGAATAAAAGCCAAATAAGAACCAAGAAAGATGATATGTCAAATATGCAAAGGTTTGAGCTCTCCACAAAGGTGCGATCAAGTTACTCACTTGAGAGCCCCTCTTGATAGTACGCCGTCTATCCTATAACCCGGTCTCCCACAAACACCACGAGACCGGTAAAATAGAAAACCTATCAAGATCATACCTTTGCCTTGCGCATTCCACTTGAGCTCGATGATGACGATCTTGACTCTCTCAAGTTGGAACACCTTTCTTGATTGTGCTTGCTAGTACATGCTTGATGAAGACTTCTCCAAATACTCCCCCATACACCATTATGGGAGAGCCTTGCTAAACTCCGTCTTCATGAATCCACTTGTACTTCATCTTCTTATCTTGATATAGATGATGGCTTGGAGATAAACATGAAGTTCACTCAATCTTCTTTTCCAAGCCATGCTTGCAATAAGCTCAACTCTTCACATGACCATTCTTCATATAAACCCTTGGATGGAACCTTGGTCATCATGAAATCTTCTAGAGTCCAACACATGAAGTATACAATTAGGAAGATTTCCGAAAATCAAAGTTCCCAAAGAAGTTTTATTTACATCTAGCAGGCAAAACAATCAGTTCCTTGTCATTCTTAATGTTCACTCAAAGATGGGACAAAAATACAGCTGCCATCTATCAAGTGAGGCTTAAAAGATATTTCAAATAAAAAATGCAGCATTTGTAACTCTCTGTTAGGAGTAATCTTGTCAATGTAGTTGGCTGGTAGAAGGAGCTAGCTTAATCATGAAGTATTCAGGGTATGTAGGGAGAACTCTAGAATTAGGAATGTTCTAGAGTAAGATATTTAGGAGTAGTATGAAATATCTAGAGTTTGTAGAGTATTCTAGAAGTATGGTGTAGGGTTTGGATTGTGCCACATGGCAACAATCTTAAGGGTCATGTACAAGTATGAATAGGGGTACCACCCCTCCCATGTAACCAAAGCTAGTAAGCCAAGATGTAACCTCAGGCATATGTATGATATATAGAGCATATATGTGGTCTGTCATATATGCATATGTGTTAGTGTGTGTGAAGCACAACCGTATTAGAAGTGAGCTAAGTGATTTAGCTCCTTACAATTGGTATCAGAGCCTCAAGATCTGAGGGCGGTGGCCATAGAATCCATGCGATGTGGAGGACGACTGTGTGGGATGGAGGTTGTTGGCGGTGCGATGCCGCTAGCTGCTAGGAGGAGAAGGCGGTGTGATGCTGCCAAGAGCAGACGACGGTGTGATGCCGTTATGAGGCGGCAGCGGTGCGATGCCGCTGGCCCGTCGACGGTGGTGTGATGCCATCGTCATCATGGAGAGTTGGTGCGAAGCCAACAGAGCAATGTGATGCTGTGGCATGTTGGTGTGGTGGTTTTGGAGCTGTGAAGGCAACATGGTGAAGCTACTGCATGCATGCAGCGAGATGTGGAAGAGTGAAGAAAGCCCAAAGAAGATGTAAGTCCACGATGAGCCAACACTCCTGTGAAGGGGGTGTTCAAAGTGCATGCCCAACGATTTGATACTGTTGGAGACTGTGGACAGGCGGTGGTGCGATACCATCGTCGTAGAGGGCGTCGGTGTGAGGCCGACCACTATGGTGTGATGCCATTGTCTATGGAAAGGTTGGTGTGAAGCCAATGACGCTGGTGTGATGCCATCGTCAAGTGGAAGAGTCGGTGTGAGGCCGACGACTGTGGTGTGATGCCACTGGTACTTGGAAGGTCGGTGTGAGACTGACATCAAGTTGTGTGACGCCATCTTATATGAGTCAAGTATGAGGCTGACAAGGTGTGATGCCACTGCTACACGTGAGGCAATGCGAGGCCAGATGAAGCACATGGTCCAGGTGATCTAGATTAGAGGATCAGTTGATATGACAAGATTAAGGGGGAGATTGTTAGGAGTAATCTTGTCAATGTAGTTGGCTGGTAGAAGGAGCTAGCTTAATCATGAAGTATTCAGGGTATGTAGGGAGAACTCTAGAATTAGGAATGTTCTAGAGTAAGATATTTAGGAGTAGTATGAAATATTTAGAGTTTGTAGAGTATTCTAGAAATATGGTGTAGGGTTTGGATTGTGTCACATGGCATCAATCTTAAGGGTCATGTACAAGTATAAATAGGGGTACCACCCCTCCCATGTAACCAAAGCTAGTAAGCCAAGATGTAGGCTCATGCATATGTATAATATATAGAGCATATATGTGGTCTGTCATATATGCATATATGTTAGTGTGTGTGAAGCACAACCGTATTAAAAGGGAGCTAAGTGATTTAGCTCCTAACACTCTCCATCTGTTTGAACTACCCAAGATAGTTTACCCGTCGATATATCATGAAAGTAAATTTCCCTTTATAACATCCAATCACAACCTGTCCAAGAGAGTAACCATGAGCTGGCTAGCAAAATGCGTGGTAATCTGGTCTGTCATTTATTGCTTAGTTCAAGAAACACTTTACCTCTGAAAAGTCACCAGTTGCAGCAAAACACTCAACACGTCCTTCGAATTTGACACTCCACCTCACTGAACAACAGGTACAATAATTTGGCAGCAAGTTTCAGTATGCATGTCAGGTAGGTCTGCTATCTGATTGCGTCAAATTAAAATGAGAACAGCATGAAAGCATACAGGGCACACCAGATTGCCGATGATTTAGCATTCAGCGCGATTACTTCTCACAAACTGCCGGATTAGACGCCGACACGGCCGACTGAACCCTCTCCAACTTCAGAGCGAGAGTGGTGGGAGGGGGGCAAAATTACAGCGGAAGACAAATCGGCAGCACGCCGCGGACCACGCACGCACCTGTGTACCCGTCGTCTCCGTGGAGGTCGGCGTGAGGGCGACGAATCACGGTGGCGATGCAGCGGGAGAGGAGGTCACCGCGGGTGAAGCGGCGCTCACCTTCGTCCGCCGCTGCCGCCGTGGATGACGGACAGTCGGTCGGCGCGCGGCGCAGTCGAACGCGTGCGAGATGCAGCAACAAGGCTCCTCCGCCGCCGCCATTCTGCCGCCATGAGCCTTGGCTTGCTGCGCGGCAGTGGACAAGGAAGGAAGCAATTCGAAAGCAGAAGCACAGAACAGGAAACCGCCTTCGCTGCTTCTCTAGTGTACAAGAAATACGCCTTCGAACTACGTTCGCGCATTGTACCAACCCGTTTTCACTTGATCGAGCGATCAGCAGTTCAGTCCAGCATCTTTACTCCAGAGACAGAATCAGTTCAAAATACAAGTTGGGTCAATGATCCTTCTTTAAAAACTCGTCGAATGAGTTCAAAATCAATTCAAACCTTTAAAATTTGGTACCCATCCCTACTCAGACATAAACAAGAGCGTAGGCAAATATGGCTTCCGCTGAAAGTACTTTGTGAATCATATCATACAAACAGGCTTCTGCTGACAGATTTTTTTTGTAAATTATATACTCCTATATGGCTATATCATACGAACAGGCAATGGTTCTGCTGACAAAGCAGTACTGGGGAAGCAGGATCATTGGCTCTGAAACACAAGTAAAACACACGAACGGGAAAATGCATATTATTATTCATACTAAATTCAGAACCATGAGATCCGACAAATAACAATGTTTCCCCCGACTCCAGGGTTGATTGCATGAAAGAAACTATGACAGGTAGTAGAGAGAAACTGGACCTCCTTGTCGAAATTAAATACAGGACTCATTAACCAAATAGAATTAAAAACAGCACTTCTTCCCCTACAGGAAAAGAACTCCATAACTGGACACCAAATATATTGACAGAACGGAACCAAGCCCCAGTGCACAGGTTCGCGGGCAGCCTGTCCCTCCTCTACGAGTCAAAGTACGCCAGACTTGCAGTAGCGAGGCAGACGACCCTCCATGCAGCTTGCCTGTTCATCATCTCCTGTGCAAACTCCAGGTCTACGAGAAGGTTGGCGAGCTCAGCACCTCCTGTCATAGGCCTTCTTGAGAAGCTGCCGCGGATTATGACCTGACCACCGCCCCTGTGAATATCATCTGTGTGGAGAACAACATCGCAGACCTCAAAGCAAATGCCTCGCATGTTTTCATCCGCCAATGCAAACATTAAAAAAAAAAATCCGCCAATGCACCTTCTTTTGACGCCCACTGGAAGCCAGCCACAACATAATCCTTGATTTCATTCAGATACCGTACTCCCTTGCACATATCAACAACCATATTTGGGCCAGTGGTTTCGGGTCCAAAACACCAAATCTTCTTGGCGAGATCCTTGTCCCAACCGAACTCCTCAGATAGGATCTTGGAGCGTACCTTGGGATCGTCACGTGGGCCAATGCGGCCATCATCAATGCCCTCAGGCAGTCCTTACTCCAATGGGGCGAGCTTCCATATAATGATATAAAGACTGCTTGTTCGGGGACTTGTTCATCACAGTACGGCAGGATTTCTCAAGAACAGTCTCACGGAAAGAGACAACAGGAGGGAAACAATAATTTCAGCACCACCCATGAAGTCGTCCTGCAGATCCTTCAAACAAATTTCAAGGTGCAGCTCTCCAGCTCCAGCAATAATATGCTCACCAGACTATTCGATGGAACAAAGGACCATAGGATCAGATTTCGCTAGCCGCTTCAAACCTTCCACAAGCTTGGGAAGATCTGAAGCAACCTTGCACTGAACAGCAACACGAACCACAGGGGATACAGAAAATTTCATCGCTCTGATTGGGCATGCATCAGACTCCTTCTCGTTTGTCAGGGTAACATTCTTCGTGATGAACTGATCTAAGCCAACCAAAGCAATAGTGTTACCACAGGGAACATCCTCAACAGACTTTTGCTTCTTTCCCATCCATCTAACTGTACGTTGGACACTCTTTGTATACAGATCCTTCTTCTGGCCAGGAACATAGTTGAGGCCCATGATCCGGACCTTCATGCCAGTTGCAATTCTCCCAGAGAAGACACGACCAAAAGCAAAGAATCTGCCCTTGTCGGATGCAGGGATCATCTTCGAAACATAGAGCATAAGAGGACCTTCTGGGTCACAGTTTCTTATCGCAGTTGCGTAGACATCATCAAGGGGGCCCTCATACAAGTTCTCCACACGATACTTCTGTGCTTTCGAAGGAGAAGGAAGATGGAATATCATCATCTCAAGCAGAGCAGTACTCGCTGGCAGCCAAGTTTGCATTACACGCTTCATTAAAGGTTTGCCCATCAGCTCCTTCTCATCAGTCTTCATGGTCACACCAAGCTTCTGTAACATAGGCCACAATCTATCCTTCTGGTCATTCATGCAAATATTGATGATTTGCTTGATTGGCTCATAGCAGAACTGAACAAAACCTCTCTTACAAGTAGGCGAGCCAGTGTTCTTCGTGGTCCATTTCTTTGTGGTTGGGTCAAAGAAGTTCTCGCCCCAGAGCCTCTCCATCATTTTAGATTTATCAACTCCAAACTCAGAGGCATACATCTTAGCAAACCTAGTGAGAGTAAATGCCCAGCCATGTAAACCAGCAGAAAAGGCAACAGTTCCCTTCTCTGGGTAAACTTGCACATTGCCAAGTTTTGCATCTTCATATGTTGCCATAATGACATTGGCATTCTCAATGACTCTGGAGAAAGTCTGGTAGGCTTCCTCACCTTCAACTTGAAGCTCAAGGAAACATCTGTCCATCTAATTCACATTAAGGACAGGCCTAATCCTCTAACCAAGGGATTGGCGGAGCACAGTTTCAGTTTGCACAGACACCCTCAATACAGTCAACCACCACCAAAGCACCATCAGTTATCCGAAGAGCAGCTGTGACTTCCGAAGAGAAATCAACGTGCCCAGGTGAATCAATAAGGTTTATCAGGTACTCATTGCCATCTCTCACATCCTCAATCAGCTGTGACTTCCTAAGCGTAACTGCAGATGTTCCAGGCATAGAGGGCTTTCCTCACATCCTCAATCAGCTATGCCTTGTGGACAGGTACGTCACTGGTGCAGTCACCTTGGAACATCTTGGAAGCTGCAACCCACTGAGGAACATGGAATCCAAGGAGGCCTCAATGGTAGGAGCAACCACAGAGGCTCAGCAGCCTGCTGCACTGTCCACTTCCCGGTTACCTTCATCCCAGTCTTGTCCACGACCTTGTGGACCTAGTAGCCTTCACACCCTGTTTATCCTTGATGCCAAATATATCGGCACTGTCTCGACCATGAAACTGGTGAGAGCCATCTCCTACCTGAAAGAGGATACATCAAACACATCATGCATAGAACAATGCCAACTACTTGTAAATAAAATATCAAACTAGAAAGGTTAGAAACCTTTACAAACCCACTGATCAGACAAATGAATTAGCAATCAAGAAAAAGATCAATGCCACAAACAAAAGTATGATTTATGAATGGGATGGAGAAATAAAGGACACATAACAACAACAAGAACAATTGCACAGCAGCATCGGCATATAACTATGAAAAGCACAAAAGCATTTATAGATATACAGTACTCCTAGTTGTGACTCTGACTACTGGTCTATCATTCGCCCACTTTGGCAGCTCTCTCACGAGCAGCAGCATGTAATCTCACTTTGTGTTAAGGTACTTTAAAGTAAGAGTATTTAATTTTGCACTGCTCCATCAACAGAACAAGCGCTACAGCACTAGTACTCCAAGAACACATTTGAAGAACATCATCAGATTAGGGGAGAAATCAGATATAGGGTAGACTGGAAATAAAGCAAGAAAATGCCTATGCAAAAAACAGAGTGCTCCTTACATCTCTATGCACAAAAATGGTTTTAATACTCCCATGCACAAAACAGAGTACTCCATTTCATCTTCCATTTTAGAGTACTGCCTATGCCTAAAACAGGTTTTAATTGAAAGAAATACTCCATACATGCTTGCTTTCTCTACTGCCTACATGTTAAACAGGAATAAAGAAACAAATTTCAGCAAGAATACAAAATGTTCCGTGACCAACAGTTACCAGCACTAATACACTCAGTTACCAGGGCTTGAAACATCTCACCTTTTCTCGTACAGGAGGGCAGAGAGAAGGTTGGCGAAGGTCTCGGGCTTCATGTCCTCTCCTCCCGCACCAAGACGCTGGTACCTAGTATGCACCTCTGGCAAACAGTAAAAGTGGCATGGAAGGATATTTGCATACAGTAAAATTAGCATGGCATGATGCTTTGCAAAAATGTGTATACTAATTCAATTTAAAGGCTATATTTTTCATTTTAAGCAAGCTAAGTATTTTTTATACCAAGTTTTATTATTATCAAATAGAGGGGGAGGGGGAGGGGGAAACGTCACCGGTTTGTCCAGTGCCTTGAAACGCGATGCCAAACCACTTTATGGTCAGCTCCTTCATCGCAGTGTCATTCTCCTCACAGAACCAGTCCACCCAGCCATGTGGCTCTATGGCATCGACTCCGAGGCCGGGGTCCCGATCACCGGACTGCAGGTTTGTTGGGTCCTTCCAGTCCGCGACGTAGGATGAAACCCGCCTGTGGAACTTCTTCTTGAACTCCTCCCAAGCTTGAAACTTGTAATGGTTAATGCGGGCGAGTCGAGACCACATGAACTTGAAACCAGGTTTCAACTCAAAGTGATGGATTGCATTCTTCAAAGAATCGGTAACGACATCTAGTCGGACCAAGGACTTGTGGCGGTTCACTTTCTTCACACGGCAGGTGTACCCCTGGCAGACCCCCTCCATTGGATGAGATGTTTGGCCGGAGGGGCCAAAATCAAAGCAAGGGAGGTACACCTGGCCAACCTGCGGATCAACGTTAGCGACGAGGGCTTGTAGCATCGAGCATGAGGGCTTCTCCACTATATTCCAGGCCGGCGAGAAGATGAATTCATCAACGTCCATGAAAGCCATCCAGTGGCAGGAAGACCGACCGATGGCCGCGCAATGGGACAGCCCGGCTTCTTGGGTCTTGATCCATGGCCAAGCCACGGTGACGATACCGAAGCCATCGTCTTGCAAAAGACCCACCTGGTCTGCGAGGTCGTCCTCGCTGCCGTTGTCGTAGATGAAAAACTTGTCGACCCCTATTGCCGCATGGTATCGAACCCATTCGGGCAAAAACTTCGCAACATTGCGGACCATCGTGCACGCACATATCAGCTTCTACTTTTCGCTAGTCACGGAGAGTCGAGAGCTAAAGGATGCAAGGGAAGGCAATGGCTCGTCGTCTTTGACAACTACCGTGATGCGGCCAGAGTGTAGGGAAGTGGGAGGAGGTGGGCACCTGATGAGCTGCTGTGCTGCGGTGATCGCCGGGAAGGAGGCGACCATGCTGCCATCGGCGGTGGCACCGCTGTAGAGGCAGTGGACTTGAGAAGGTGTTGTGCTGACACCTTGACGGTGGCGGCCTTTGACGAAGACCAGTAGATCACCTCCTCCTTCCAGGAGGGCTGAGTCGAAGACCAGGCTGGTGTCATTCCAATTCAGCAGCAGATCAGCGGCGGCAAGCTGGGCAGGGGCAGGTGCGGCGGGGGCAGGGAGAGGTGGAGCGGCAGCTGAGGAGGGGATCAGACTTGGCGCTTGTAGCGGCTGCTGCACGGAGCTGGGAACGAGGCAGAGGTATGCATGGCAGCCGGGGCCGGCAGCCTCCCGAGCGCCCGCGCCTGGGACGAGACCCCGCCGTGGAAGACGCACATCGTGTTCCCCACGGCAGGCTCGGCGACGAGGACGAGAACCTCGTCGTCCGGGAGCAAGACGGCATCATCATGTTGGAGCTGCGGCGGCGGGGATTGCTGGCGGACGGGGAACAGCTTGCGCGGGAAGGAGAAGGGCTCCCAGCTCTGGAGCAGCTCCGGCGGCGGCGGGGAGAAGTAGGTCTGGGGGAAGGGCTGCAGCGGCCATGAATCGGCGATGGGGCGCGGGAGCGAGGGGAGCGACCCGCGGCTGCCGGCGAACAGGAGCAGCGCGGTCGCCGAAACCCCGCCGGCCATGGAGACGAACCTGCGGAGACGACTGCGGCGGCGGTGATGCGGCATGGCGGTGGCGGCGGAAAAGATTGCGGTTTTCGGGCGAGATTGGATTCGCGGGAGAGAGCAGAGCAGAGTAGAGTTGAGATTTCGCGGGGGTCTCGAAATCGATCGATTCCCCGATTTGGGGTTCGCGTTAGTTTCCCGCGATCACTTCCATTCCGGCTCCAATTCGTTTGAAACGCTTTTGTTTCACGCAACCGTTCAGGTTCCAGCTTCCGTGCGACAACTCATCCTCGTTGGCAACAAATCACGAATCATCAACTCATCTCGTTGGCAACAAGTCACGAATCATTAATTTCCTAAAAGATTACTGTGGTATACAACTCACGACAACTAATTCGGATCAGAGGCAGTAGCCGAAACGGCTTTTCCACGCGCGCGCGAGCGCTCGCGCGGTCGCGAGTCGCGACGCGTCCTCTTCCCGCGTTGACCCCTTTCTGTTCTTCGACTCTTTCAGCCTCATCTCTTCCCTTTCCCTTATCCACATCATTTGGATCAATTATGCGACCCCGAATCCCCAGCTAATTTTTTTTTAATAATACATTTATTTAATTAAATTCGAAAAATATAACGGAAAACTAGGAAATTACAGGAATAATACGGCCTCGACCAGATTTGGGCCGACAAGACCTCGTCGGCCAGAGCTGGGCCGAAAAGTGCCCGTCGGCTGAACTCTGGCCGACTGCTTTGCATGGCGGGCCACGCCTGTGGCCGACAGGCCTTTCGGCGTCACGTCGGCCCAAGCCTGGCCGACCGGCCTTATCGGCCAAAGCCTGGCCGACAGGGCAATAAAACCACAATTTTTCGCGCCAGCCCTTCCCGGCGACGCCCGTTCGCGCCTTATTTTTCCCGCCTTCTTCTCTCCCTCCCGTTTGTCGCTCCCGGTATTTTTTCCGCCCTTCTTGTCCCGCCATATTTCTCCCACCCTAATTCTCCCGCCATAGTTCTCGCGCCTTTTTTTTCCCGCCATTTACCTCCCGCCTTTTTTCTCCCGCCATTTTTCTCCCGCTCTTCTTCTCCTGGGTGAGCCTATATATACCCCAATAGATTTGGTGATGGAGGAGGGGTGTGGTGCGTGGTTATTTCCTCAGTCGGATAGGAACGATGTCTGGTAGTTCGGGTCCTAGTTCGGAGCATAGGTCGTGGTGTGTTTTGTATCACGCCGCAATATGGACTGAAGGTAGTATTAGGGAGGGTAGGCCCAAGAGCTGTTATAGGGAGGTAGTTAGTGAGTGGGGCAACATTCGTGAGGTGGGAGAAATTATAGCCAAAAAAGCCAAAATCCAGATGACCCCTGAAGAAATTAGGGATGAAATTGATGGGTGGCGGTGGAAGTGGCAGAGAATTAATGAGCTAAAAGCTATTGAGGCGGGGCTTAGGGACATGCCTATGACACCGAAGTCAAAGATAATCCATTTTTCACCGGAGGCCTATGCATTTCACGTGAAGGTAACTGAGTACCGAATTTATATTATGTTAGAATCTAGTGTTATCGTACTAACTTTTTTCCCCTGATTTTGTGAATGTCCAGCACTGGCCTGCCGATGGACAGTTTGTGAACAAAGAGATCCCTCATTTTGGTTGGATGGAAATGCTTTTTGGCGCATGTCGTGATGGGCCTGGAAATCTCCTTCACGCTGAAGCAGTGAAGAGGGCTATATCAAAGGCGAAGAGTGGTGGATCATCCAAGGCTGTCGTCGATGAAAATAGTGATGACGACTTCATGCCTCCAACACGAGCACGTGGCAGAGGGAAGTGAAGTCGTTGATTCGAATTACTTTCGTACTCAGTTACCTCCACGTGATTAGAATTAGTTATCGTTGAGTTATATGTGAGACATATATGTACGTAGAACTACTGAAGTTGTAACGGAGAGTTGTCTCACATAATAATATGTCTCGTAGAACTACTGAAGGATATGTCTCGTACATACATAATAATATGTCTCGTACATATATGTCTCACATAGAAATCGAAATACATATATGTCTGACATACAAATCGAAATACGAATATGACCCAAAGATATCACTGACCACGGCGTCGACCGCATATACCGGAAGTCTCATGGACGACGTCTGCGCATGCGCGGAGGTCTGGCAAGGTTTGGATCTGGCGGAGTCCAACCCAGCCTGTTGGGTGGCACAACCGCACGTCCAGGAATCAGTGATCCAGCATCATCATCATCCTGCGTCTCCTGTGTGGGGTAGGGTGGAGGAGTATTGTACATACCCATCCAATTGTCCAGTTGTGTGCGTACTTCAGGTATGGTCCCACTGTCGTGCTCACTCTCCCATGCGGATCCAGATGACTGCTCCTATTAAACACGAGGTCCTCCTGCCAGACTCGTGTCGTCGCAGTTTCCCACTCTGCAACGTAGCTGCCAACCCTCCGCATCCACGATAGTGCGCTCCTATTAGTTCCCTTTCTTGTGAGCCTACAGTAGTAGTAAGTGTTAGACAATTCCTCTGTGGATGCGTAATTGAATAATGCGTAAATAAACAATGCGTAATTAAACCTACCCGTGGATGTTAGGTGGGACATGTTCCTCTGTCGACAGAGGAAGTGCCTCCTGTCGTAGACCAAATTGCCTCATAACCCGCTGCTGGGCCATCTCCTCCACGCAGATATCAAAGACAATTTTTGATTTTGTCATCCAGTACGCGCGATCTCTCGTGCACAGGTCAGACATACCACCCGGGTATATAGCCTCCTTTTTTGCTTGCGTGTACGGTCGCCAGATTACCGCTCCCGAACTCAGAATGTCGAACTGCTCGTTGAATGCCTCGTAGCAGTTCCTCATCTGTGAATGAGCAAAGCGTCTCTGCACGACACAAAATTTATTGCAAGTCGGCAAAAATATAACAATTGTGATAAATACGTAGATTAGACATACCTGACGACGTGTCCAGATAAAACCAAAAGTAGGCATGTCTATGTGATCAGCATCAAAAAACGCATCCACTGGGAAAGCCTCGTGTGCACGCACGTCTGGTCGTCCAATTGGGAACCTCTCCCATGACCAAAGCTGCAACAACAAGGGACATCCAAGTATGGATGCTGTATCCGACAGTAGATGGCACCCGTTGCACATAGCTCGGTAAGTAGCCGCTAATACAGCTGATCCCCAACTCCTCTGTGTAATGTGTTCTGGCGCAGTAGCTCTCGCGATCTCGAAAGCAATAGGGATGTACCTCTTGCTAATAGTGGTGACATGGTTCTCCGTGAACATCACCTTCCCCATAAGCCACAAGATATATGCTTCAAGGCTCCTAGTGATTTGTGTAGCATTCAGCGGAATGCCAGCAGGAAACCTCTGTATCTGTACATTTCAAAATAAATTATGTCAGTGAAATGAAACGATGCATGCGAAACATTGCATTCTGTATATAAATTGATGCATGTAAATAAAACAGTACGTACCTGAAAATCCAGTAACCATCCAAGCTTAGGTCCGTGATTCTCTAACCTAAACACTCCAGCATTAGGGTTTATACCCTGAAAGCGAAGTGACATCTCGTGCTCCCAATTTTCTGGGGCCTGCAACGGCCCTATGGCCTGACCCGCCAACGGCAGCCCAAGCAAGAAAGATACATCCTCGAGAGTAGGAGCCATCTCACCCCATCGAAAGTGAAACGTGTGGGTCTCGGGCCTCCATCTGTCCACTAAGCATGTGAGAAGACAGTTGTCTATCACCATGCATGAAGACTCCGCAGTGGACTCTACTAGACGCGCGAAAGGTAAAAGCCCAGCCCACTTCAACCTGCAAACAAATATAAATTCGTAATCATATATATGTAGCGAACAAGAAAATTAATGCAGATAATATATGACACGTAAAAATCAATTAGGCATGTACCTCTCCTCCCAAGCAGGGTGTATCTGCCAATATTCCCTCGGTCCTCGAGTTATTAGAGGCTCGAGGCTACGCTCCTGCAATATCTTTGCGCGATGGTTCTCATCCACATCCGGACTGATCAAATATATTTGTTCCATATCTTCGCGCAGCTAAATTAAAAGTCTAAATTACAGACTACTTACAGATGAAATCAAACTCTAAATTTAAAACACTGATCCACACTTATGACAGATAAAAACATACTCTAATTTAAAAACATTGATCCACACTAATTGAAGGATGCGCACTAATGTGACACCAATTTACTGTTATAACCGGCAACATCTATGTACTTAATATTAGTAGCGCAATAAATACCTAGCAATATCAATATCACACTACCACCTTAACACTAATGCGTACATAATTAACAGTAAATACTAATTAGTCAAAAAAATGCATACCCTTGAAGCGTGCCGATTCAATGGACAACCACCGTCACCACCGCCGCTGCACCACCACCACCACCACCACCCTCCACCACCACCACCTCCACAACCACCACCACCACCACCTCCACCTAAACTACACCATTGCTCTAACCAAACAACACGAAATTGCACAAAATCATAACCCAATGTATATCTCAGCTGTCTAAACTCTCTAACACTACATGCAGGAAGAATTGTTGGTTGGATTGACAGATCGGGCAGTAGGGAGCTGCTGTGAGAAAGAAAGGAAGAAAGGAAGAAGAAGAAGAATGGGAGGAAGAAGAAGGCTCGGCCGAGCCTTATTCAGCACCCTGTCGGCCAGGCTTTGGCCGATAAGGGGCTGGTCGGCCAGGCTTGGGCCGACGGGAGGCCACGGCACGCCGACAGGCCTGTCGGCCGCAGGCCTGCAAAGCAGTCGGCTGGAGTTAAGCCGACGAGTGCTTTTCGGCCCAACTCTGGCCGACGAGGTCCTGTCGGTCCAGTACTAGCCGAGGCCGTATTATTTTTGGAATTTCCTGGTTTTCCGTAATATTTTTCGAATTTCATTAAAAAAATGTATTATTAAAAAAAAATTAGCGAATCCCCAACCCCCGCGCCCAGCAATCCCGGCCGGCGGCCGCCGCTGCGCCAACCCTCGTCCCAGCGACCGCTCCTCCCCGGCGTCCTCCCCCACTCCCCCCTTCCCCAGACCCAGGGCCGTGCAGGACAGGAGGAGAAGCGGAAGCTCGGAATGGAGCGCTAGCACTAATGGCGGCGTACAAGTGCCGTTGAGAAGTGCGGCAGCGCTCTTGCTGATTGGCGCCAGCAAGCTAAAATACCTCATCGCGAACATCCAGACCTCCCCCCCCCCCCCCCCCCACATGCTCGCCTCCGCCATCGATCTGCTTGACGAGGCCGTTGCCGCGGTCGAAGCCGCTCCCAGGGCCCATCGACGCCGCCCATTTGTGTGATGTCCCAAAGGTGTCCTTTGCTACGGTACTGCAATGTTTAGAGCTGTAGCCAAAGGTGTCCTACTGGTACTGCAATGACTCTTCGTGCTAGAGCTGTAGCCAATTGCACAAATGCTTGTTTTTATCCGTGTAATTGGAAGTGAATTAGTTTAGAAATATCTTGGTAAAGGCGCTCGGTTGCTATGGAGTTATTTCAGGCATACAAAACACTCCAGATAACATATAGGGATTTATCTACTTTTGTGGACTTGAATGTTTCGCCTTATGAACGATCTTCTGATATCCTTCTGAATTATTGTTGCAGGGCAAATTCAGATGTACCCATAGAGAGACCAGCCTTGCGCAAGTGATAGAGCAACATATGGTTTAAGACTTCTCTGTTTTGCATCTGCATTTGTCATCAATTGGGCGTGCTCTTGGGGCATTTGTGTTGTAACTTTTTGGGATTCATCGTATTCGTACTTCTACACGAAGGTTTAAAATCGGCTTACAAAGATTAATGGTAATTCTTTACTCTGCTTATACATCAGAAATATATGTAGCAACAAAAAGTACTTCATGTACAGTTATGACATAGGAGCCTCAGTTGTGAAGCATTAATAACACATTGTAGTTATTCATTTCCTTTAGGCGAGTGCAAAATGTCGAGAATACTTCCCATGTGATGTGCCAAAGAATTGGAGAAGCCAAACTATCTCCTTGATATAATCTTGCTTAAGTGGAAATCGAAGGCTGCGAATGAGAGGATCATGAATTTGATCTTTTGAAATTGATATTTAAATGTGCACTGCTGCTGAAAAGAATGACCGTCCGACTGTCAGAAGAGATCACAAGAAGTAACAATGAGTACACGAAAATACTAGACTTCTTCCAGACGTATTCCTTTGTGGAATGCAACTTGATCATACCCGTGGTAAGCAGATTTTGCATGCGTGGTTAGCTTGTTCATAAATGTAGCAATTCTTTTTTATCCTTGCACAGTTGCGTCGAAGCCTAAATTTGTCCTTCGTTGCTGTTAGCCCTTTGCTTCATATTATGCTCTGAAACTTCACAGTTCTGTCATGTTTTGTCCATGTTGTACTAATTTCTAGGATGTTTGGATTGTGTCGTTCAGATGACAATAGTTTCATTTAAGGTTGCCATACTAGCTTGTTCCTGCTTTCTCTGTTTACTGAAGAGATGCCTATTGACATGCCCTTATATTTCGGCAATCTGTTTGCCGTTTTATGCTAGTCTTTTCTTCAGTTGTATGCCCAGACGACCAAACTCTCATTTTATCTGCATTCATATTTCATACAATACCATCCACTTCCTTCACACGTATGAGCCTATCAGGTGCTACACTGTTTGTCTAATCCACTTAAAATCCGGTTGTGCTAGTACACCAATTACGGGCTGAATATTTTATATTATTACAAATGATGTCTTGAAGCTTAGTTTATGCAATCTTTTTTTTTTTCGATTTTGCTCTTGTAGTATTTAATAGCCAATAAAAGAAGTTTCTAGACTAACCGAAGTTAGTTGTCTCGTTTGATCTTCATGGGTATTGGGGTTTGATACAACTACTCATGTCCATCATAGATAAAAGAGAAGCTATCCCATTTGGAAATATGAAAATAAACTGAATGCTCTTCATGGTCACAAGATATGCATAAACTTCTCCCAAAGCTGTTGGGTCATGACAAATATTATTTTGAGATTTTCAGGGGATAGAACTGTGCAAATTCCATTATCATTATGGCATCCGCAAGTTTGGCGTAAACGACAAGTATGACCATCCAATGGCTGCTCCAGTGGACGTCTACGCGTATGGCTACTCCGCCATTGTGTCAACTAATGCGCCCATGGCTCAGCTCCTCCCGGAGTCCCCCTCCGGATCTGTGTACACATCCTATGGCTCCTTCGTGTTTGACCTGCATGTCTTGATGTGTAAAATGCATAGCCCACCACCTTCTGAGGCGCTACGATGATTCCCCCTAACTCCCTGAAATCAAGTTCTAAATTTATTTGCCGTCTGAGATATACGATAATCCTTTTCGGCTAATGCAGATTTTTGCAGAGCCCATTTGCAAGCAAAAATAATGTTTGAATGCGAACAATCTTGTTTTCAAAAAAACCGTTCAGCATTGATGTATCAAAGGTTCCTAGTAAGATAATCTTATACATTCATGAGGTTGTTTTATACGTGGTTGGTAATGTCTTACTAGTGCTTGTCATAGATAACTTGCATGCTATGGTCTTGGTAATAAATTTTTAGTATCCCCGTATGATAACTTGCATGCATGCCATTCCCAATTTGGTAACTTGTTTTTCTGTGTGGTTAGTTTCTATCATTGATAAATTGAATGCTAGTGCCTTGGTAAAAAATATGTAGTATCCCCATATGATAACTTGTTTTCTATATGGTTGGTAATATCTTTAATAATTTCCATCATTGATAAATTGCATGCTATGGTCTCGGTAATAAATGTATAGTATCTCTCCCATCGATAACTTGTCTTATGTATGGTTGGTAATATATTACTAGTTTTTCTCATCAATAACATTGTATGCTAGTGCCTTATGTATGTTATTGGTAGTAATTTTGTAGTATCCCCTATCTGATAACTTGTTATATATATGGTTGATAATATCGTACTAGTTTTTATCATCAATAACTTGTATGCTAGTGCCTTTGGTAATTTCTTTTAGTATCCCCGCTTGATAATTTGCATTATATGTTGTTGGTAATATTGTATTTGTATTTTTCATCGATAACTTGCATGATATGGTCTTGGTACTGATTTTTTAGTATCCCCATTTGATAACTTGCTTTATATGTGGTTGGTAATATTTTACTAGTTTTTGTCATCGATAACTTGCATGCTATGGTCTTGATAATAATTTTATAGCAATTTTCATATGGTAATTTTCTTTATATGTGGTTGGTAATATCCTTACTAGTTTCCGTCATTGATAGCCTGCATGTTCTGTCTTGGAAATAAGTTTATAGCATTTCTCATTTAGTAACTTGTATTCTATGTGGTTGGTAATATCTTACTAGTTTCCGTCATTGATCAATTGCCTAGTATGGTCTTGATAATAATTTTGTAGTATCCCTATTTGATAACTTGTTTTCTATGTGGTTGGTAATATCTTATTAGTTTTTCTCATCCATAACTTTATGTGTTATGTTCATGGTAATAATTGCGTACTAACCTCATTATGGTAACTTGTTTCCAACGTGGTTGGTAATATCTAAGTAGTAGTTTCTCATCGATAACTTTATATGCTAGTGCCTTGATAATAATGCTATAGTATACCCACTATCTGGTAACTTTTTTTCTATGTGATTGGTAATATTTTACTAGTTTTTCTCATCGATAACTTGTGTGCTATGGTCTTGATAATAAGTTTTTAGTATCCCCGTTTAATAACTTCCTTACTAGTTTTTCTCATCAATAACATTGTGTGTATGTTATTGGTCGTAATTTTGTAGTATCCCCCATCTGATAACTTGTTATATATATGGTTGATAATATCGTACTAGTTTGTATCATCAATAACTTGTATGCTAGTGCCTTTGGTAATTTCTTTTAGTATCCCTGCTTGATAATTTGCTTTATATGTTTGTTGGTAATATTGTATTTGTATTTTTCATCGATAACTTGCATGCTATGGTCTTGGTAATGGTTTTTTAGTATCCCCATTTGATAACTTGCTTTATATGTTGCTGGTAATATTTTACTAGTTGTTGTCATCGATAACTTGCATGCTATGGTCTTGGTAATAATTTTATAGCATTTTCTATATGGTAATTTTCTTTATATGTGGTTGGTAATATCCTTACTAGTTTCCGTCATCGATAGCCTGCATGTTCTGGTCTTGGAAATAAGTTTATAGCATTTCTCATTTGGTAACTTGTATTCTATGTGGTTGGTAATATCTTACTAGTTTCCGTCATTGATAAATTGCCTGGTATGGTCTCGATAATAATTTTGTAGT
The DNA here is from genome assembly GCA_947311845.1 of Poa pratensis. Classification (NCBI taxonomy): domain Eukaryota; kingdom Viridiplantae; phylum Streptophyta; class Magnoliopsida; order Poales; family Poaceae; genus Poa; species Poa pratensis. The sequence goes on from CAMZMU010000107.1 coordinate 95,861,705, forward strand.
ATCCCCTATGTGATAACTTGTTTTCTATATGGTTGGTAATATCTTATTAGTTTTTCTCATCCATAACTTTATGTGTTATGTTCATGGTAATAATTGCGTACTATCCCCATTCCGGTAACTTGTTTCCAATGTGGTTGGTAATATCTAAGTAGTAGTTTCTCATCGATAACTTTATATGCTAGTGGCTTGATAATAATGCTATAGTATTCCCACTATCGGGTAACTTGTTTTCTATGTGATTGGTAATATTTTACTAGTTTTTCTCATCGATAACTTGTGTGCTATGGTCTTGGTAATATTTTTTGTCGTATCCCCATCTTGTAGTTTGTTTCCTCTGTGGTTGGTAATATCTTAGTACTAATTTTTCATCGATAATTTGTATGTTAGCTATTTGGTAATAATGTTCTAGCATCCCCCTCCCCCGGTCTGGTAACTTGTTTTATACGTGGTTGGTAACATCTCACTAATGTTTTTTATCGATAACTTGCATGCTATGGTCTTGGTAATAATTTCATAGTTTTTCCTATCTGGTGACTCGTTTTTTACGTGGTTGGTAATATCTTTTAGTAGTGTCCGTCATCGATAAATTGAATGATATGGTCTTGGTAATATTTGTATAGTATCCCCCATTTGGTAATTTGGTTTGTATGTGGTTGGCCATATCTTCCTAGTTTTTCTCATTGATAACTTGAATGCTACTTACTAGGTCGTCCTTATCGATAATTTGTTTTCATAGTGCCTTGATAGTTAACTGTTTTGCATATGACCTCTATGCTCAATCATCTCTTTAGTTTTATTTAATGATTGTTTGATGACAAGTTGTGCCTAGTGTGGGTCACCTTGTTTTCATCAAAACCAAGTCTTTCACCATCAGCTTTTGCACTGCTACTAAAGCCAGGTTGTGGCCGCCTACCTATTTGACCATTTAAACTTTGGATTTTCTCATTCTGTTTTGTTTACACAAGAATGTTTGATTTTACCTCCCTTCTATTTCTGTAATATTACGACTTATTTTAGTTCCTACCTGTAGTAAACCTGCTGCATTTTTGGTACCAACTAGAATGAACCATGATGTGCATTTGTAGTTAGAAATAGATTATATATTTTTATTGAATTTCTATAGATTTATCAAACTACATATTTTCTGGAAAATTAATATTTAATGTACTACATACAAGAATCTCCACGATCATATATTGTGCAAGTTTAGTTTTATCAAGTTTAAACTTTTTTTATTGTCTGCCTAGCACATGGCAATTTTTAGAAATAGGTTTGTAAGCTTTACTGTTAACATCAGACTGGCAATTTAAGTTGAGTTCCTATAAATATTTATTTAAGAAGGTAACATATTTTTCAATGCTATCTCACCCTTAGCTTGAACCATGAGAGCAAATCATCTTTATTTTTGTTGATATTAGCAAAGAGTAGTAGTAAAAAGAATTGCATTTTGTATTCTTTGATATGGCTGGGAATAGAGGAATAGTTAAAAATGATATCGTTTTGGGTGTTGAAAATTCTACTCCCTCCGATCTATTTAAACTGTCGATGGAAAAGAGCTGACGTAGTACAACTCGGTAGTATAGCTGGCGTCAATTTTTCGGATCGGAGAAGTAGTTTTTTTTTAGAGCGTTGAAAGTGGTAGTTCTTTTTTTAGAAAGTTGAAAGTGAGATTTTTTTTGTGTTATGCCCCACCCATTTTTTACCCTGAAATTTCACTATCCCAAAATGTCAATTATGATATTAATAACTACTGCGGTGGTTTTCCATTTTTTGTTTGAATCAATTAGTGATCTTTTTTTGCTAATAGCTCCTAATTTTTGTTCTTCTATGGCCGATTAATTCTTTTTTTGGGTGAAATATTTGTTTCATTCTTGCCACAAAATGGGATTTTCTTTTTGTTCAATTTTTTTTACACTAGTTGGAAGTGGTAGTTCTTTTTTGTTCAAAGAATTTACACTAGTTGGAAGTGGGATTTCCTGATCTCCCACCCATTTTATTTTACCCTAAAATATCACTAGCCCAAAAAGGGAATTAATTTTGACCGCCAGGGTTTTTTGCAAGTAAAAAATCTGATGTTTCCTTGTCTTGCCGTCAAAAGGGAATAGTTTTGCTCCCTCGAAAAAATCGTGTCAAACCAGCGCGGATGCGAAAAAAGGGAATAGAATCCAAGAGTTAATTCACGATTTTTTGGTGCGAGCGGTTGCCGCGTGCGAAAAAAGGGAATAGAAACAGTTATGTCACGTTACGTAGATGCGTACGCCAAAAAAAGAATCGCATCCTATCCTACTCCTTCCGTTTATGGCAAACAAAAGCTGGTCGGAAACCGATCGATCAAAACCAATTGATCGCGCGCGCGCAAGCTAGTCGTGCCTGGCAGTAGCATAATTTGGAGTAGCATTCAGGCAGTAACTACCATAATTTGGTGTAAACTGCACATCAAGGCATTTTCAAAATCAAAACCAAAACTTGCGCTGGACAACGATTGGCTCTCAACTGTCCATATGTAAAATTATACTCTTATTTTAGTGTAGTCTAATGGTCTACACTAAAACATTAATGTAAAAGTGAAAACCTACTATGCCCTAGTCAACTAGTCAATCAACTACTCCAAGTGCATGTTCAAATATCTGAACATGACAAATACTCCAAGTGCATGGTGATCTAGATGATCCATTGAATTCATTAAACAACAACTACTCCTTTCTTTAAATTAACAAAAATAAATACTCCTGGAATTAGTAACCTCCTGAACCAGCATGAAAAAATTTCATTGACAACACCATTTTTGCAAACATGGCTCTTGTACTAATATTCAGAAGTACAGGTCAATGCATGAACCTCTGGTCAGGGAGATCAAATCAATGCTTCGGTCGATATTCCGTCGAATGGGCAAGGCATTCTGCTAATGGTGCTACTCATATCTTAGCTAAGAAAGGTTGCGGGTCAGAAAGATGTAAAACTTGGTTTAGTGTGGCTCCTATGTGTATTGACCTTGGCCTCAGATATGTCCGGGTAATTTGAATAAAAACCGCATGTTTCGAAGATTTACAAATGAAAACAGAACCATCAGTCATATGTATCTTTCATGCTTAAAGTTCTTTAGTCTGTGAAATAGATGGATCACACAGGTTTAAGGTGGAATGAAGGAACAATCTTCTACGTGATCTAGGGCTACAGGTGCTACGCACTCAGTCCATTCTTCCCTTTGAGCAATCCCCCCTGAACTTCAGCGAGTGTTTGAAACCAGGAAAATAAGGTTTCACATGGTGCGTAATAACAAAACCGTGTTGGTTCAGTAAATCTGGTGTTCACGTATCAAACACTTGCTGATGGGGTTAGCTTTCATAGGTAGACTTTTGCACACCAAGTGCCCAAATAATGAATTACCTAAGTATTCCGTCAGCACATAGATGCTCACATACTCACATGCATACTTTTCGTATAGAATATGTAGGAGATTGAGACATATCACATATGTGGAACTTACTCAGTGAGAGCGTAACCTCCCCAGCCACTCAGGCAATCAGTCAACAGAAGACAACACTGCTTGTGAGATTGTCCCGAATAGTTCTTCAAGTTCCTTTACCAAATTAAAAATTTAAAGAAACTTGTCAAACTAACTGTGCAAGACCCGCTAACAAAAAATACTATAGCATTCTGTAGGACGAACTACATAAGAGATTAGTTCTATGATATCGCACATCATGATGTAACACATATCTCAAGTAAGTAAACGAACCATGTCTGGTTTATATATGGACTCCTCACAAGCACCATATACTGATTCTGAAGCAGTGCCACAAACCACAAAATCTTTTGCCCGTTCCCTGCATAAAGGAAGATTTTTTTATCAGATTACCTGCTACAGATATAGTAGCCAAGTAAGAAGCCACTATTATGCTTCACAAGAATCAATATTATCATGTTTCAAGAGACTTAACATAAAGCACTGTGGTTCCATGATACGACATATCGCATGGGAATGGATACTGGCATAATGTCTACAGTAACAATACAACTTTGTACGGCTCCTGGTAACCCTAAAACAACATAAACCTTCAAAATCATATATTTGGTAATATATAGGCCAACATTTAGTCATTTATTTGTTCTTAATGCATTTTATACCATAGTTTGGTGTTTTCTGAATGCCATGGTTCAATATTCATGTTTTATCATGAAAGGCATTGTCATACACCTTACAATTTTCATTCATTGCCCTATGTTTAGTTCTTAGTGTAAACTTAATAGATATAGTGAGCAAATGGATGATAACTGACAGATAATCAATCTTAACCCAGGACTAAATACATGTGAGGATTGTGACTGAGCCAAAACTGATAAATAGAATACTCTTCACTACGATATACATGCCCGTAGGAGATCAGCAACATACATGGAAGTATGCGAATGAAACATAGCACGTAGACATTCAAAACAATTGGACTTTTGAGAAATAACATACACACAAAGTGGGCAGAAAGACGAGAACTTATACGTGGTACCGGTGCAGTCCATGGTACACATGAAAGCTGATCGTTCTCTCCCACGCCAGCAATAATTGGCTGGTATAGAATTATGGCCCAGACCTACATATTGCGAATAGAAGGGGTGGTAATAAGACAGAAGGGCCAGTATAAAATAACATCAGTACTGTGACTACACAAACATCATGCAGATTCCAGCTAATAAATGATCTGTGATTCAGATTGAACAAATAAAGGACACCTAAGAATTGCACAACGGCATCAGCATAACTACGAAAAACATTGAGCTACATATCAGAGGGTAACATTTCAAACTGCAGCACCTAGATCATTGTTTTTCTTAAATCATGAATTCATGCGGAGATTAACCCAATAGAAGAGCACACCTACTTCGCACAGGGTCATCAGTGACCACAATTCAGTAAGTCCAAATTTACTTCATATTTTAGCAGTGTTTCTTGTTTTCGCATGAATCAGTACTCTTAACACCATCCACATTGGCAAGCAACTTTCTCTCTGAACTCATATTAAAAGATTCAAACTGTATGTTGGTTGCATTTCGATTTTGTAATCTTAGAGATGAAATTGTAAAATGAAAGATGCTTATTCTCTTTGTAATTTCAGTTTACATCAGAATATCAACTCATAATGTGTTTCAAAAATATGATGACAAACAGACCTTGCTGGTATGTGATGGTCCTCCTAATGATGGTATCCCTTGATGTACAACATACTCGCTGTCAATCACACCGACCTTCTCAGCTCGATCACCCTTAAATTACGTGGCATCAGATGCATCAGTCTTTTGGTTACTTACTATTCCAACATACTCTTGCTCCGAAGTGGCAGAAAAACATCATCCTAACAGAAAATAAAGGAACAAAGTTAGACAGAAGGTGATGGTATTATCAGCTAGAAAACTAAAAGCCATCTTGTCATATTAAGTTCATCAATCTAGTCACCGTCGTCTAGCTTATGGGATGCAACAGTCCACACGTGCCTAACATTGAGAACAAGTAATCTTTCCAGAGCATACAAACACATAGCCAGCTAATAAAAGCAAACAAGCAACAAAAGTTCGCATACAAGCTGTCTGCTTCTAAGGCGAAGGTTTACATCATTATAGAGTTAATCGCTCTCTCTGAGACACTATGCCTGATGGACTATGGGGTCAATCTTTTTTGCCGTGGGTTTAATCTTCTCTTCCTCCTACTGACAGTTGATGCAGACCACCGTGGTTAATTCCTGCATAGCAATATGATAAAGAGAATATCAAATAAAAACCTACAACTCGTTCACCGTGCTGTAGCAAACAGAAATACGTAATAAATACAGAATTCTTGTTTATGCTTGTATATAACCTGATACTTGCCTTTAACCAGATTTTTTTCTCTAAAGGATATCCAGAAATCCTAAATAAATGCCATGATCTTGAAACTGATGCAGAGCTACTGATGTTTTCAGGGTGTTGCAATGCCATGTACAGGAGGCCTTAGAAGAAATGTCTTTCCTGTGTTGCACACGGATGATTATTGAAAATTACTTCCAGCAAAAAAGATAAAGATTATTTGAAATGATACCTCCAGTTGTTTACCGACACGATACACATGACATGCTTCATGAATGTGTAGTTGTATCACCCTTCTCGGATAATTAGAACTTGGCAAAGTAGTACTTTGAACAGAGCATATGTTGATCAGACAAGCTATTCACTGCTGTTGTGAAATATAATATTACACACACTTCTAATATTATGTTGAGCACTAGTTGAGATTAGGATTTCATGTTCTAAGCTGACCTTTAATATAAGACCCACTATATTTATGAAAATTGCAATGATTTATTTATAGTTCTCAAGGATACAGAGCTCAAGTGTTTTCCTAGTAGCCAAACCGAAACCATCCACTAGGTAACCAAGTAAATCTCATAATGTGCTTATAATTTCTAGCCCAGCAGAATCATTAGTTCAAATGAGATCTGTAACTGCCAGTAAGATAACATTGATTCTAGTTTTTACTACCCTTAATCAGTTAGCAGTCTTCGCTCCAAATATCTGTTTGCTATGCATTCCTTTCAATGAAACAACCATAAATGAGTTGTGGCATCTGCAATATCAGACTACAGCTAAAGATAGCTAGTATTATATTAATGACGTAGACACAAATTTTGCCAAACATGGTTCATTCAACCAACAAAAGGATAGTAAAAATATCCAGTCTCGAGAAAACCAATAGCCCATCACCAGAATTAGCACATCACATAACACTCTCTAGAGAAAATAAATGGCCAAGTTTCAACAGAAAGAAGAAAAAGGGGAAGCCTCTGATACTTACTTTCAGCGGATATCGCAGTCACAGTCATCAGCTTTCGTGGTTTTCAATTAAATCCTACAATTCAAATGACATATTCTTATTACTTAAAAACTTATAATATGACTAATCGTGCATGACATGGAAATCAACACTACCTGGATCCAACAACCAATATGTGTTAATATAGCAGAACCACACAAAATTCCAGCGGCAATTTTTAGCCTGTGCTTGGCGGTACCAAAAACTACAAGGCCACAACTTGCATAATGCAGAACGCAAGGAACAGAAGTCGACCAACGTGTGTAGACACAAGCTGAACCTTTGGCCATTTGCTAAATATTCCAAGGAGACCGCCTAAACATGCAAACATCCATATGAACCCACAGATATAGATGATGCATGTCTGAACTGTGTGGGACGGAGCTGAAGCTGAAGGCATGCTAGCAAACAACCCTTGCAGGCAGAAAACCAAAGGTAAGAATAGCATGAAAATGGCATCATACAAGATATGCCGCCTGTTCCAGCCCTCCTGTTGAAGCAAAGCAAATGAACATTAGTTAAAGGCATGCACTCCATTATCAGATTAAACAATCAACTAGGATTTACCTCAACTTTTGGTGCGACCAGAGGGAGAATGAGATCGCTTCCCTCGTCTCTTCCCATCAGTGTTTGTAAATTATTCATCCCAATGGTGCGTCCCAATTTAGCAGCATCAGTTGTTTGAACATTGTATATATTCATCTCCAGCTCCTTTTCCCTGTTATTCAGTTCCTTCTCTCTCTGTACAAGGTTAGACTGAATCTGCATTGACTCGCTCAGTGCTGTGTTTAGCTTCTCCTGCCTCATCTTAAGCTCTGTATCTTCCATTGCAAGGTCGTTCGCTCTTGTGCTCAAATCCTTCTCGAACTGCAGCAGATTTTTCTCTTTCAAGGACTGCTTCTTCTCACTCTCGAAAAGCTCTATCCCTTTCTCTTTCAGTGCCTGTTCCTCCTTACATTGCAACACCTTCCATTCTTTTTCTTTCAGTCTCTGCTCATTTTCGTTCTTGGTCAGCTGCTTATCTTTTCTATCCAATTTCTCCTCAATTTGTGCTAGCTCTTTAACTTTTCTGCTCATTGAGTCATTGTCACCTCCAATTGCTGCGTGACCTGAATCTGCTTTAGTGTCTTGGTCTCTATCTCTTTCAGTGCCTGCTCCTCCTTAAACTGCAACAGTTTCCACAGTTTTTGTTCCAGCCTCTGGTCCTGCTCACTCTTGAGAAGTTGATTTTGTTTGCAATCCAATTCCTCCTGAATTCGCAGCAGATCTTCCTCTCTTTTCTTCAGTTCTATCACCTCCATTCGCTGCATCGACTCAATCAGTTCTTCTAGTTTGTTACAGAACAATCTGCTCCTGTGGCTCTCGGGTCACAGATAGTGTCACCCACCCGACGACTCGTCGGCGCCGAGAGATGGACTGGCGCCGTTGGCACCTTGAGCTCCCATGGCGGCGTCTTCCTTCGCCATGCCTGAGACGACCCCTCTTGGAACCTTGAGCGTCGCGGCGCCGGCGTCGTTCCCATTGCAGGGGTCTCTGTCGCCAACGGAAACCTCGAGGGCGTGCGCGCCTTCAGCCTCGATCTTGCCGTTGCCGCTTCCGGCGCCGATGTCGCTGCGGAGTGCGTCAAAACCGGATTCATCCGCCGGCTTGCTTGCTCCCAGCAACGCGCCCCTGATGTCGGCCTCCGCGTCAGCCTTGAAGTACCCCATCTTGAGGTGCTCCGTATTGCCGTTGCCGCGGAGTGCGTGAGAACCGGCTTCATCCTCCGGCTTGCTTTCTCCCAGAAACACGCCCATAACGCCGGACTCCGCGTCGTGCTTGAAGTACTCCATCTTGAGGCCGCTGCGGGCGCCGATATCGCCGCCGAGCGCGTCAGTACCGGCTTCGCTTGCACCCAACACCATGGCGCCGCTGATGATGGCGTCCGCCTCGGCGGGCTTGACCTCGTAATTCGAGCTCTCCTGCCTCTCGGGGAAGACGTCCTCCTCACCGGAACCCTCACCCTCGTCGGCGCCGATGTCCCCCGCCTCCATTCTACTAGAACTTTCGATCGCGGCTTCTTCTCTCTCCGGCTCCGTTTGTCTTTTTGTCCCTTCTAGGGGGTCTTCTATTTTGATCCTCTAGTTTGCAAGAAATACTGTCTAAGTCCAGGTATCGCTGAGTATTGGGTTACTCCTACTATTTGTGAATGGGGCCGTGCCTTTTGTTATACGGAGTAGGTAAATGGGAGTAAATTCATTTCGGGCTAACACTACTCCCTCCGTCCAGGATTTTTGGGCCTCTACTGAATTTCTATTTGTCCAGAAATTAGTCTCATATAAGGCAGAAATTCGCTTTGGAGCTCGGGCTCATATGCTCCCGTTATATTCAAAAAATTTAGCAAATTGAAAACTTATCAAAAAATTCCGAAAAAAATCAGGCATGTACCTGACCATGTTGCGCACCACCATGATTTTTTTCGCGCCGAAATGACATCGTATGCGCCCTGTACAAAAATGACAAATTTCCTGTCAGATTTGAGATTCAAAATTTGAATTTTCTGACAGGAAATTTGTCATTTTTGTACAGAGCGCATATGATGTCATTTCGGCGTGAAAAAAATCATGGTGGTGCGCAACATGGTCAGGTACATGCATGATTTTTTGCGGAATTTTTTGATAAGTTTTCAATTTGCTAATTTTTTCAAAAATACCGGGAGCATATGCTCCCGGGAGCCAAAACGCTGCTCTCCATATAAGGCTGTAAACATTAATTACCATAGTTAACTGTGCAGTAATTAATAGAGATCCCCACCGAGCCGAGCCTTCCTCCCTCTCTCTTAATTCTTTTCCTAATCGCTGCATGGGGTGTGAACGCAGTTGGCTGCATGGGGTGTGAACGCAATCTGCATGGCTACTCATATAATTTTCAGGGCAAATGTCCATAGCATTACAAAATAACCATGTGGGCAACAGTCCAAACTTACTCATGCAATTTTCAGAGCAATGTCCACACAGCATTACAATCAAATATTTGTCCAACCCTAACATTCCCTAATGTTCTCAATTTTACTTAGACTTGAGAGGAAATAGGATAGTTTGTGTTAAGCCACGCAAATGCATCTTCTAGGATCTCCTTCTCTAGTGTCAAACGGATTGGCAACTTGCCTTGTCTCTCAAGAGCTTGCTTCTTCAGATGTGGAACGTCATAATGAATGGAACCCTTCTTCTTTATAATCTCCCTCATACATGCTTGGTGACTCAGGAATACCCTACAACATGTTTCACACAAGTAAATTTTGACTAAACAATACACAGTTCAATTGACAGAAGTACAAAAGTATAGTGGCACCTACCTATTCAGCTTTTCATGTGGATATTCGGCTAAGGATTGGTAACCTTTTGAAGTATTTCTGGGAGATTTTTTGGCATTTTCTTTTGGAACAATGATTGAATGGAAGCAAACCAACCAAGATCTAAAATGTTGCAGTCCGGTGAGTTAGCAGGTTGGTTCACCATCTGAATGTCCCACCCTCCACTTGCAGCTTCACTAAGAAATATTGGATCATCGGGTTGAATATGAGTTTTGGCGTTATCTTGCTGAATGTACACCGTTTTGTGCCTGTCACTAGCCGGCCACTTAGCCTTGATCGAGTACCCTGCCGTATATAACAACCGAGATTCAGCGCTTTTTTTGGAAATCAAACGAAAATTGCCGCCCATGATTTAGCTGCGATTTTCGCTGATTGAGCGCGGCAGGAGAGCGAAAATTGTTTCGCATGGCGGGGAAGGAGGAATCGACTAAAACTTGAAATTGCCCAATGCATGCGAGGCAAAATAGCGCCATATTTTTCTCTCCGTCGCTCTCGTTTTCGTTCGGGTTTTTCTCTCTCCACCGAAGCGACGTTTGCATGTACTCCTTAATGACGCTTTTAAAACGAAATCAAAAACTGTCGACTTGATTGGCTGAAACTGGTGAACAACGAAGGATCTACAAAACCAATAGGATGATGCCTTGGTCGCGCTGCAGCTCCGTAGAGGCCCAAAAATCCTGGACGGAGGGAGTAGTTTACTCTTTTCAGATGCAAACGACATCCCGGTTTTTTCAGCTACCCGTTTGTGGCTTCTGGGACGGGATTTTTTTACCTGAACCTAATGAGAAAAGCACTTCGGGCTTATCCATCATATCAAGACCCACAAGCCTATCGAGAAAACAACTTACTCGAGCTCAAGCCAAAACATTACATGATAAGTATTAAGGTGAACTCGATACTCTTTATGTGTGACCTAGACGCTCCTTTAAATGGATTGTTATTTCATCTAATACGACCCCCACGAAGATCCCTAATGAGTCCCGGATGATGGACAAAGAGAGGAATGATATGATGATGCAGACAAAACAAAATCCCATAAAGCATACTAGCCCATGCGACCCTGAAGCTGATGAGAAAGTTACAGATCCCGGTACTACCGTTGTCCGCTGCACGCGAGTGGTACTATCGCCCGGCTCCCAAGTCCTGTACTACCGCTAGAAGTACAAGGCTAGTACCACCAACCCACAATTTGCTCTCTGTACCCGGCGGTACGCAGCCGGTACCGAACCGGTAATACCCTGCCAAAACAACTAAATAAAAATCATGCGCGACCACCGGTACTACCGCCAGTGCAAGCGGTACTACCGCTACCTTCCCAGGTGTGATACTACCGCAGGCCCCTTCAGTAGTAACGCCGCCCGTGTGCAGATTTCGGGCTGAAGCCATTGTATCTCACCTCAAGTTATGCCTTCCTGACTAAGACTATAAATAGGCCCCTCTATGCTCATTGTTAGAGTTATACTAATAGATTTGAGATAAACTTGTTGAGCTATGATCCAAACCTTCCCCATGTGAAACCCCAATTCCTCCCTATTGAGACGGTGATGGTCAAGTCATCTTATTGTAACTACTCTTTCCAATTGGGATTCAAATAGACTTGTCAAGTTGGTTCTAGGCCGTGGACCGGCCGATAAGAGAAATAGATTCACCAAGACTGATATTGGCTTGGACTTGGAGACTCGGAGGCTACCCTCGGGGCATGTTGCCGGTTGACATATTCTTGCAGGTGTTGATAGTTATCCTTTGTGTTTGATTTGAGTTTGCCTCCTCGTTTACTCTCTCGCCTCCCTCGTGTTTTTCACCGTGTTCTTCATGTTCTTAGCTCACGCCGTCCAAATCCGTGAAAATCAAGATCCCATCCAGCATCATATGGTACCACTGTCGCCGCTTGGAGCCAGCGGTACTACCGGACGAGCAAGCGGTACTACCGGGGTGCAGGATTTTTTCAGAATTTTTTTGTTTCCTTGTTTCGTTTAGGCATTTCTTCTTAGTTGTTTGAGTCTTTGTTTTTGGTGATTCTAGTCCTCACGCAGCCATCAAGCTTCCACAACGACTTGAACTCTCATCTACAAGCGACGCCGACACCGCGGGACTCGAACATTTGCGTTCACCATAACCATTTGTGAATCCTTTTTTCGCGTACCTTACCCTACCGGACTATCTCATCCATATTGTGAGGCATTACACTTGTGTTAATTGGGGTGATTTTATTATATATTGGCAAGTTGTGTATCGTGTAGTGGTCTTGGCACTAGCAAAATAAAGGAGGAATCATCATAAAAAAAAACAAAAAGAGTAGTGCCAAGCTTCATCCTTGTAGGAACCGCCAAGCTTCATCGCCAAGAGTGACAGAGAGTGTTTGTCAAAGTGGAAATCTGTTGCCTCTTGTCATAGGCAATTGAGTTGGCGTCCTTCCTGTGTTGGTGCGGCACTGAGCACGTAGGCTTCGACATGTTAAAGTTTCATTGTGCTTACTCTTGGGCCACACTAACCCCACCTTTGTTTTGTGTGTTCTCTGTTGTTTCTGTCATATTTGTGTGGTTGGTTTTCTTTTGCAATTTGTTCATTGTGCTTATCTTATACCCTTGCAATAACATTTTCGTTTTATTTGTTCTTTTCCTCGCCATTTCCCCACCTAAACTCCTCATAAGTGTGTGTGTGTGTTGGATTTGCTTTGGGTTATCAACTTTCAAGCCAATTAACTCTTTGGTGGAAATTTCTCTTGGGGTAAGCCCACTTGCTCCAATACTAACAGTCAAGGTAACGACATTCTAACTTGAGCATCATATCTCTCCACATTTCGCTTGTTCTTCGAGATCATGTTTATGGGAAGTGACCACACCGTGGGAGCTCAAGCTCTGATGATCCACCAAATGGAAGGGGCAATCCTGACAACCGCTATGTTACTCATGGAAAATTTATTGGTGTACGCAACATCTTGCGTGATGGCCTTGAGCGTTCCAAGAATCGACTTCAAACTCAAATTGCGGACTTCAACGAGCAATTTTCACGGGTGACCGAGTCCATCAAAAACCTTGCTCGCCGTGGACACACTTCTTCAAGCTCACGCCACTCAAGGAGCTCAAGGTCCACCCATAGAAGAGATCAAGCCCATGGTGAACGTCAAGAACCCCACAACCATGATCGACAAGCGTATGCAAGGCTCGGCGAACAAGGATTTCATCGACAAAGAACTTGACCTTCCTTCTTCACCAAGAGCATGTCAAGATTATGATCGACAAGAATAACCAAGGCATGACGACCTTCACCGAGACCCAACACCACCGCAACCTCCTCGAACTCGTCATGTGCCTTTTGCACAATCTAAATGGGTGATCCCGGCGCCAATGAACTTGTGGTACAAGAGCTAGTGTCATCATAGGTGACCTCGAAGGCCACGCCAGCGTCAACATCATCATGACGAGCATGAAGATCGCACACTTCCTCTACATCCACCTCGATACCGTCATCGTGATGCAAGCCAAGAGCGTTAAGAGCAACTATGACAACACCATCATCATGATGAGGCCCTTGGGCACGCAGCAACACATCAACGTCGTCAAATGGATGATGATGACTTGAACACTATCAAGTTCAACATGGCTAAGTTCTATGTCACAAGTGACCCAGTACCTTTCATTGGCTGTCAAAGTTGATAAATATTCCGTGTACACTCTAGACTAGAGGTAACTAAGCTTGTTACGGAGGCAAGTCTTAACCATATAAATACTTCCTAGTACAATTCAAACCTTGCTACCTGCATGGGTTGATGGTTAGCTTAGTGTTTCCCTATTGCAATCAGCGTGCAGACGGCACACCACATTTGAGGTCACCCTAGTTTTCTCCACAAACCACATAAATGATTGCATGCTCATTTTGTCGAACAAATAAGAAGGCGACTCTGTTAGCATCCTTCTTTAGTCTGACGGGTCGTCTACCTTCTGTAGTTAGGTCAAGGGCTTTGCTTGTCTAGTGAAATTTGACCTGAAGTCTTGTGTCACGAATATTCGCTAAGAGTGAGGATTTCTTTAGCTTCAAAAAAAGTAAACATTTCTTGCTAACAAGAACCAGTGCTCCCTCTGTCTGTTAAAAATTGAATACAAATATTTAAAAGTTCCAAAAAGTTATAAAACAAATCATGCATGTTCCCAATAATGTATTCTACATGCGTGACAAATCACACTACAAAATACTTAACATTCTGAGCTACACAAAAATGAGAAGTGTACATATCTGAGTTTGGTAAATAATAGACTCCCATGGTTAATTTGTCTCGTTTGAAGCTGACCATTTGCTTCGGACGGATCCTGACTCCCTGAGGATGATCTGGAGGGATTCTTCATAGCCTTATTAGTGAGGAAGACAGCAGCAAATGATGCTTCAGAGGCTAGCAAAGACGGCGCCTTGGGAGTGAAAAGGAAACGAGATTGTACAACGCGAAAGGGGTTCAGGGCGCTCACCTCCTTGAGATTGTCCAGGATCGACGAGCTCTGCTCCCTCTTGGCGTCTTTAAGGATGTTGCCCTACGATCTTCGAGTGTTTTTTTGGTAGGGATAGCTGAAGGATGCTGGTGTGGAACTTGTAACTTAATTTTGAGTCTTTTCACTGCAGGCTGGATTATATACCAAAGCCATGGAGCATTTTACGAGTATTTCAGAGCAATTTGACATCGAAATACCAACATGTATTAATATTTTGGACGCCTGAACACTGACGGGCCCATATTACTCTCTTACACCTACCTGATCATCACGCCCAGATCACCTTTTCTTTCTGAACTTGTCGAGATCAGCTATTTAATTAGTGCTCTTTCCACATTTGTTCTAGCCAAAAAGCAATCTGCAACCATCCTATCATTAAGAATTAACCAGACCATCGAGATGAACAAACAGTCAAACACACACAAAGCATCGACCAAAAATCACAAGCACACGCCATCAGTCATCATGCAAAAGATCCACTTGACGATATCAATTTCAGTTCACAACCAATGACCATGATGCTTTTTTCCTAGCAAGCAATAACTGACAAACCCCACCTCGAGTCCAAAACAACTACTACAACCATTACGACATTAAATGTGGACATAATGACGAGTTCTAAGCATCAAGGAGGCAGAGGGTGCAGCTGCCTTCTCTCTACTCGAAAGCCGACTGATCCTCCAAGCCTTATCCCTCCTCAGGTGTGAACTGTGAAGTCAGTACAGAATGTTTAAAACATTGTGGATCTGGTCCGGAGTTTTCCACTTGATCCTGTCAGCAACAGTCTTGCACGTAAGGTCCAGTAGTCCCTCGATATTGAGGTATTTTGCAGCCATGATGAGGTCGAACAGGGTTTCCGGGTGGACCTTGACGAACTCCGCGTCCCAGTACTTGAGTTTCTCGGCTGCCGCGGGCCAGGCGGCTTCTTCGTCCGGGTCGATTGCGTGCTTGTAGCAGTAATCGATGACCCTGCTAAGGATCGCGGAGTTGAGGTTGATGAGCAGGATCCCGTTGTCGGTGCCGTCGTCCTCGATCATGTTGCAGATGGTCCCCGATTCCATGGCGACGGCCTCCTCAACATGGAACTCGTCGCCGTTGGGGGTCCTGAGGATGATCCTCTTCTTCTCGCCGGTTGCGCCGTCCATGGATGTGTTGGCGATTTGAGAGGAGAGAAAACCCTAGCAAGCGCCGCAGCGGAAGAGAGGAAGATGGCTAGGGTGAGAGTCGAGACTCTTACCCCCTGATTCTCTACTTACTTATAAAAAGAGCTCACCTCGATGGATCAACTCCGGTAATCTCGCACGACCTTGTTGTAGGGAGAAAACAAATCCCGGTTTCATCGCATTCCTTTCCTCGCCATCATCGCCTCAACGACGCTGCCGCTGCCCGCGCTGTCGCACCGTGCCTCTGTGTCCTCTAATGTTTCCTCTTGCCGGTCCAGTTGTCTGCTTTGTTCTCGCGCTATGCGTTTGGTTTACCGCCCTGGTCCCTTGCGTTTTGCCCGGCTCCCCACGAGCCTGTGAACCGCATCGCCACCCCTACTCCAGTACTCCGTGATAGGAGGACGCCGCCGCCGGGGCAAGGAGTCCCCTGTCGTCTTGTCCCTGAGGCCAATCGCGCATATTCGCCTTCCAGGGGTTCCTGGATCTCCGCCTGCAATTAACATTGCCGCTGCATTTTTGTACCTACCCACTGCTCTTGCTTGTAGGATCTTGATGTGCTTGCAGCACGTTAGTTCGAGCTCCATTTGGTCGCCAATGTGGCATGCACATCACGCCTCTGCCTGAACCATCTTGGAACACTGGCGAAATCCGCCAAGCACCTGACGATCGACAATGTAAAGTCGAAACCGCAGACGAACAAGGACAACCGGACGTTGCACGCGTGCCAAGTTTTAAAACAACAAAAGACATACATCATCGGCGTTAATACCAAAGTCCTGATAATTTAAAGGTAAATACTATACATCCTAGTCCGATGGGAATGAAATCATCGGACCGATTTCCTGCCATCAATCTGACTTTCATCTCACGCACCAGAATCCTTCTCACATTTAAGTAAAAAATGGGCCCATTAATCACGCATGATGCATAACTGCACTCGGAATTTTTTTTTTTGAAGCGGTCACCGGGGGGAGAGCATCCCCACCTGAATGTTATTGCATCAAAAAAGGTTACAAGACCAGCCTCCTGTCCACCCCTGGGGTTGACATCGGTCAGGATACATAAGAAATTACAGAGGGAAAGATGGGTCTCGCCTGCGAGAGGCGGCCATCAGATGTTCATACACTACTGCAGAAAGAAAAACATGAGCCCATTATCTAAGTAAGCTAGCAGGCAGAAGGTCCATCGCCATGAGAGGCACAAGTAGATGAGGGGTGCTGTCGAGGATCACAATACCAAGACTCAGCAAGCAGCCTAGCGTGCCAAACCTGCGTGCGTGTCGAATCCCAGGCACAACTGAGGAGCAAACCCGATCAACGAGTGTCAAGCCTAGCACCGAGCACGAACCTTGACTGGGAGCTCCGCCACGGGAGGTCGAGACGATTAACAGGTTGGGGAGGCCACATTGCGTCGTCATTGAGCAAAGTTGAGCCTAGACCACACCAAAAGCCCGAAGCTTCCTCAACACAGTACCGGCCATGGGAGGATCTTGAGCAAGCACAGCAAGTAAAAGCAGCACAAGGGCAGTCTGGCGCAGGATCTTTCACAGCAGAACGGGAAAGCTTTCACAGCAGATCGAGAACAGGGAACCAAGGCAGCAGATGGCAGCACTGCGAGACGGGACGCCTCGCCGCCGGGGACACCTCCAAGAAGCAACCAAGGCAGAACTGCAGTCACCAACAGCCTCAGAAGACAATGCAACAGGCAACGAGAGACAAGGGCATTGACGGTGGTTCATCGAAGATGAAGTCGCGGAGCACCACAGTGCTGCAACGCGCCACCACGGCAGCCTGCAACCTCTCATGCCCCAGTCAGAGAGCAGCTTGGGTTCCATCTCGACGCCTTCAAGAAGGGAGAACGGCGCCTCCGACGTCGTCGTCGCTGAGCTTTCGCCCGGAACCAGCGCCCTCGCCGGAACCAAGCCAGGGGGTTGGGAGCACTGGACAGCTCCAGAGCCACGCCTCCATAGAGTTTAGCGACACCGGGAGGTGCCGCCATGGTCTGCCCACGCACAGAGCGTGAGCACGGGTTTCCCCGTGAGCAGGCAGCAGGCTCACGAACCATACCTGACGAGATGTGCATCCGCCGTCGGTATGCGGGCGAGCGCAGAGGTAGGAGTAGCAGAGGTGTGACCAGATGTCGGAGCTGCAGCGCGACCAAGGTCCGCTTGCCGCGTCGGAGCGGCGGCAGAGCGGCCGCCGCCAAGAGGGAGCAGCAAGGCTGGTCCGCGAGGAGGGCGGACAGAGCGGCGCCGGACGGCGGGGAGGCCATGGATGCCGGTCTTGCACCGCGCGCGGACGTGCAGCGACGCCTGACCAGGACCGCGGCCCTCTCGGCCCGCCAGCGGCCCAGATCGAGCCCGGGCCAGTGCCACCCGCGCCCAGGAGGAAGCGCCTCCGTCGTCCCGCACCTCCGACCGGCACGGTCTCCTCTGGCGCCGACGCGCGGAGGCCATTGAGGCCGGGCCTCGAGCTCACGGGACACCATGGCGCAGAGCAACTGCAAGATCTTGTGGTGGGGTTGGATTTTTTGGGGAGGGGAACGAGCGGAGGAGGCTCCCCGCTGCCGCCGTCCGCCGTGGTGCGGCCTCCTCCGGCGGCAGCGGGGGTCAGTGGGCGCGGCGGGGGCGGTTTCTGGCGGCGGCGGTGCGGGCGCCTCGGAGTCGCCCGAGAGCGACCCGGAGGCGGCTAGGGTTTCTCAGCTTTGGTCTGTCTGTTTACCTTGCACCCGGAATTATAGCTCCTAGTTGTGTTGCTTCTCTCCCCAAATCATCTCTGGGCCAACACCGTCAACGTTGCTCTCCTCACCACGCGGCCACCGCTTTCCGGCACCAATCTGAGGAGATCCTCGGCGAGCTGTGCGCCGTCGCCCTATTACCCCGCCATCATCATCATCTCGGAGGCAGCGGCAGAAGCCGCATGGACTCCATCATGCGACGAGAGATGATCAACGCGTCGGCGCCAAGGTCTCCCGCACCAATCTGACGAGAGCCACAGCGATCTGCGCGTCGAACCCTCCTGCCCCGCCGCCGTCATCTCGAAGGCAGCAGTTGAACGCGCATCGACTCCATCAAGTAGCGGCTCATATCCTCATCTCCGCCAACTAGCGATAGATTAAAAGATCATCACGTCATCCATGCTTCTTAGGTAACCTGTATGTGCAGACCAATTTGTTTCTTAGCTATGCTTCTTATATGTGTATATGTCATCATTTTCAGGGGTACATATTATCTGAGCTTCCGCGACGTCGCTGTGCCCCAGCGACCTGGATCTACCAATCACCTTTGTTGCTTTGACGGGGCGCCCTGGACAACCACTTCTCATGTCTCACGTTTGATCCGGTGATTCCTCAACGATTGCATCTGCTGCCTCTGACGCAGTAGGAAGCACGATCACCACTCGTAGGAAGCACGATCACCACTCGTAGGAAGCACGGTCACCATGGTCAAAATCAGAAGGTGCGTCTGAAAGATGCACAACCACATATGAAGGAAGCATGACCAGCATTGGACAGTAGCATGACCACAATATAGAGGAAGCACGGCTACCGCTGGAAGGACGCATGGCCCGATCGGAATGAAGCACGACAACCATCGGAAGGAAGCATGTCGGCAACACCACCTGATGCAGTCTGCATTGTGATAGATGACATGAAACTGCAGCCTAGAAGCCACTTAGGAAGCAAGTAGCAGAATCGATGAAAATATTTGTCAATACTTGTCTTCTAAAAGATGTGATTCGTCCAGGGAGGTGGCATGTATAGCATGGTGTGATGGTGGAGGAAGCAAGTAGACATGTTTCATTACTTATTATAGTTGTAAAACATGTAATTTCAAATTAATATATTTTGTCCATGGAAGCAAATGTCCATTTGATAGGAGCAAATATTTATTTCTGTAGAAGCACGTCCCAGTTTATTTGAAGCATATAATTATGACGGTGAAAATAATTTTGTTATCCCAAGAAACATATTCATATTATGTTTGAAGCAGGTTTGATCGTTGGAGGGGTACTATGATGCTTCTAAAACATTTTATTTTTGCATAATACACATATTTCTATTAAACTGAAGAAATTTGCATTAACCATGGAAGCAAAATTTTGTTCCAGTGCATTAGAACAATAATTAATTGCTTCCCAATAAATCCGGACTAGTTTCCAAAATACCATATAGAAATCAAATCTGTAATTAACATAGAGAAGAAACTCTCTTGAATATATTAAGAAGCATATAGGACAAACTATTTGAGACAGCACGCATGCTGATCTGAAGCACCACGGCCACCCTAGCATTCCTATTTGAAACGAGGATGGAAGCAATCAAGCAACTAAGGCCTTCTTTGATTCATAAGATTTCCTAAGGAAAATTGTAGGATTTAGTTCCTTAGGGAATTTTCCTTTTGGAGGTGTTTGATTCACATGATACAATCCTGTAGGAACTATTCCTATAGGAACTCTCTAGTGTATTTTCAAGGGAAAACTTACATGAAGCTGGACCTCATGGAAAATTCCCGTGTCTTGTTCCTATGGCTGTAGGATTGCAGTGGACAGGCCAAGCTAATCCTACCCAATCCCTATTCCTTTATATTTCCTACCCTGTGAATCAAAGGAGGCCTAACTAGAAGGAGAATGACGTCTGCAATCCATGCAGATTAGTAGGACATGTACAATGGTAGAGAAGGCGCGCCTTCTCTTAGTTATCCACATCATTTAGAGAAGGCAAAATTATAAGTTGTACAATGCATTATCTCTTATTGTCATCCCTAGCAATTAATGAGAATTAATTATATTTTGGTAGGAATATATATTTCTAAGGGAAGACAAATGGTACAATGGTGAAATTAGCCTTCACTTATTTCGTAAGAGATCATCTCTTAGCTAAAGGAAGGCAACCTTCCCTTTCTTCATTCTCTCTCCGCCAACTAGACAAATATCCTACGTGTCAACGCTAAGAGAAGGCTGACGTCACCCCATTGTACATGCCCGTAGAGCGACATGAACGGAGCTGAGATCACGCGATCCTTTATGAATGGAAGCATGCATCACGGAAAGAAAACGTTTCGGTCCATCTCTCCAGCTAATGCCGATGGGAAAGCAGACGCGGGTCCTGTTGAAGATCGTACGGTCCACATACTTCCAATCCGACGGTACACTATGGGTCCGATGGGAAGCAAATATCGACATCCGATTCCTAGTGGTTGCGTAATTTAAAACAGTTTACTCCTCATATTCCAGATATCTTGGCAAGGACTTATAGTAAATATTGTTTTGATATGTTCTTTATTTGGGTTCATTCATTGTCGTGAAATAGTGCATGAGCATTCCGAGAACTTCAAATGTGGCTCTGGCTCTCCATTTGAAGTTTCAGATTAGGGTACGGTCTTTTCGTCCAAGTGCTCCAACGAGATTGGTGTTTAAAAAATCAGAAATGGTATCTATAAGTTTTTTATCTTTTTTTTACAAGTATATGACACTGATTTTGACGAACTTGTAACTTTTGTTAAAATAAATTGTAATTTAGGCTACACAAAAATCATAAAAAAAAACTAGCTCACTCGATTTGGTCTCCACATTTGTCCTTTTGTGCAGATCACACCTGAAAATCTATATTGATCAATATTTAAACGTACATATTAGACAATACCTGTATATTTTTCTAGAATTTATGAAAACGTAAAAGTAAAGTTTCAAATTTTCAAAAAATCTCAGGGTAACAGCCTATTATGCGAGCGACACTTTGGCTCCTAGAGCAATTAAAATTGTTATAAATACTGATTTTTTTTCGAAAACATCTGTTTTTTACCACATACTCCATCCGATCCTAAATGTAAAATGTTTTAGCTTTTATTTCGGATTCACATGTATCTACATGTATCTAGAAACGTTTTAGTTTATTTGTTCACTCATTTCAAACCACATCTAGTCAACATATGAAATAGCCAAAACATCTCATATTTAGTAACGGAGGGAGTACATTATTTTTCACGCGTGTATTTGGAAAATTTCATGCATATAAGACATGCATATGTTGCATCCTAGATGGAAAAATAGAACCCGGTGCTCTGAAAATACATTTTATGAAGCACCAATTTTTCACACATCCCACACAACTTATGTTTGCCCATAAAAGTTTGCATGGCCCTATAGAGCATGGACATTTACATGTCTAAGTTATTTCTGATTTATTTGAGATAGGGGTTGTCATTTTTATTAACCAGGCGCATACGTTCTCGAGTGCCCGTTTTGAAGAGTAAATGCTCAACATTTTCTTCGGATAGATTTTGTTAAAACAAATATTTAAACTTGGGTTTAATATGACAATGCCTCCTCCTAAAAATATATCAGGTGTTGTGTCTATCAAATATGACCAGCCGACAGAGGAATTTCAACTTTGTACACTTAGCTTTCCATATCCAGGAAAAAGCAACATGAGAGGAAATGTTCCTGAAACATAACTTATAATACCGACTGGCAGTGAACTGTGAGTTACCCCAGACATAGCTCCAAGTATCACTAGAGTGAAAACTGAGGAAAATGTGTGCAGATGGGGCCTGCAACTCTCTAAGTTCAGAAAAGGCCTCAGGAGATAGGGTTAGGTAAAATGTGTCAGCTAAGTTTCCGGAAGTTAAGAAATCCCTGATAGAGATATCCTTGTTTTGGACATAAGAAAATGCTATTTGGAATTTTTCCAATGGCAACATTGTCCAGCCAAAGATCTTTCTAAAAAAGATAGACGAACCATCCCCAGTGTTACATATGGAAATGTCTCTATAAATAAGACTTTGATGGAAACCATCTCCAAAAAGACCCACAAGGATCCATGACACGAGGAACGGTATGTATGTAATATGCATTCTATAGAAGATGGGCCCAAGGAGTATCCACCTTGTTATAGAATGTGTTTGAGTAGCAACCCTTCATTCTAAATTTACATATTCAAATCTACCGGGCCACTTTTCTTTTTAGGCCTACCACCGTATCCCAAGAAGAAGAGAAAATTACACAAAACCCCCACATTTGAGACTGAGTTGTCTACTAATCACCACTTTTAACGAAAATAATGCAGAGCACCGCACGCTTGGGGCAGGGCTGTGATGCCGAGCACTGATTCATTGGTTTAAGCGTGTTGACTCGATTTCTGAGTAACCTGGCCCACTGTCATGCCTACGTATCAAAATTAGACGAAGACATTAGACGAAAACCGTTAAAATAGTCGTAGGGCCCAGTACTAATGGGCGGGAGCCCACACATCAGGTAAATCTTTCTCCTCATGATCCTATGTTCCTCCCCGTGTACATGTCCACCGGAACCTACTCCGCTTCTCCTCCTACTCCGCATGCGCGCTCCACTCGGATGTGTAGTCGCCGAAGATGGTGGACCAGAACCGCACGGCGGCGGGGACCACGAGCGGCAGTATACGTACCCAAACCACAAGCGATATTAGAGGTACCCGTCCATGCACCCCTTCTCCGCGTTGGCGGGAGAGGTGGACTTCCTCTGCACCGTCCGCCCGTCTGCCGCGCGGCGCTCGCCGGTTGTTCTGCATGCTCCTATAACACTAGCTCCTGTGTCGAGGCCTTAGGCCGGCGGCGGTAAGCGACCTTGCTACTCCTAAGGTAAACCCTTTTATTCGATATGTTTATGTTATACAAATTTGTCGTGCTCGAAGTCACGAACACCGGAGGTCGCGAGACCCCCTTTTAGAGATCCGGCGAGGGGCGCAAGGAGGATCTAGGCGAGCGAGTAAGCGATGCAGAAAGTAAAGCACACGAGCAGTTTACCCAGGTTCAGGCCGCTCGGAAGCGTAACACCCTACTCCTGCTTGTCTGGATATATGTGGTGATATGCGTATCCGGGCTACAAGGAAGCGTTCCCGGTTACTCTCTCCAAGATGAGCTCTCTAGATCTGATCTACCTAGCTAGATTGTGTTCCAAGATGATCCCTCTCCCAAGGCCTGGTCCTCCTTTTATCTCAAGGGGATACTACAGTGGCTTTACCTTTCTACCCCTGGTCTTTGGTTTCTTTCCCTAGAGATGACCCCAACTACCACCTTTAGCTTAGAACCTGCCAAAACTGGGATTGTACTGGTGCAGCTTTATCTGGCAGGCTCGCACGTGGTCTGTTCCCCCGCATTCCCCGTGTAGACCCGTACCAGGTCTGCTCCGGGAAGATATCGCTCGAGCTCCGCCAGGTACTTGGTGTCTGGAGTTTTACCCTTCCAGTGGCCACACGCGGAGTCTTCACGGGAACCCCTGATACGTCTCCAACGTATCTATAATTTCTGATGTTCCATGCTTATATTATACCAATTGCTACATGTTTTATATACACTTCATATCACTTTTATACATTTTCTGGGACTAACCTATTAACAAGATGCCGAAGTGCCAGTTCCTGTTTTCTGCTGTTTTTGGTTCCAAAAAAGTACTTCTGCGAATATTTTCGGAATTGCACGAAATAAAAGGCCACGTCCCTATTTTTCCAACACGTACACGAAGTCCAAAGGAGAGACGAAGAGGAGCCAGGAGCCAGCCAAATCATATGGCGGCGCGGTGGCCCCCCCTGCCGCGCCAGCCTATGGGTTGGGCCCCTCGGGGCTCCACCGACGTCCCCTTCGCCTATTTATTCCTCCCGACGTGAAAATCCTAAAATACCGAGCATATCATCCAGAACATATCCGCCGCCGCCGCCGTCGTCAACCCTAACTCGGGAGGGTTCTGAAGCCCTTCCTGGCACCCTGCCGGAGAGGGGAATCATCACCGGAGGGCTCTACACCACCATGCCCGCCTCCGGAGTGATGTGTGAGTAGTTCATTCCTGGACTATGGGTCCATAGCAGTAGCTAGATGGTTGTCTTCTCCACTTGTGCCATAATGTTTAGATCTTGTGAGCTGCCTATCATGATCAAGATCATCTTATTGTAATGCTACATGTTGTGTTTGCTGGGATCCGATGAATATTGATACCTATGTCAAGTTGAATATTGTATTATCATGTCTATGTCATTTGTGATCTTGCATGCTCTCCGTTACTAGTTGAAGCCTTGGCCAAGTGAATACTTGTGACTCCAAGAGAGAGTATTTATGCATGATAGTTGGGTTCAACCTCTATTTAACCTGGGATAGTGACAACAAGTTCTAAGGTTGTAGATGTGTTGTTGCCACTAGGGGTAAAACAGCAATGCTTTATCCAAGGATGAATGTATTGTTTACATTATGCACATTACTTAATGCAATTGTCTGTTGCTTGCAACTTAATACTGAAAGGGGTGCGGATGCTAACCGGAAGGTGGACTATTTAGGCATAGATGCATGCTGGATAGCGGTCTATGTACTTTGTCGTAATGCCCAAATGAATCTCATAGTAGACACCACAACTTGCACATGCATGTTTTATGCACTTATCAATTGTCGATTGCCCAGCTGTAATTTGTTTACCCAGCATGTTAGTTATCTTATTGGAGAGACACCACTAGTGAACTGTGGACCCCGGTCCATTCTTTTACATCTGAAATACAACCAACTGCAATCATTATTCTCTACTGTTTTCTGCAAGCAAACATCATTTTCCACACTATACGTTTAACCCTTTGTTTTCAGCAAGCCGATGAGGTTGACACCCTCACTGTCTCGTCGGGGCAAAGTAGTTTGATTGTCTTGTGTGCGGATTCCACGTCAACTACACACCGCAAGTTTTCTGGCACCATTGTCAGGAAGCACAAGCAACTCGATTTCCCCTTCACCACCAAGTTTTCTGACGCCGTTGACACCTTCAGAGCATTGTGATTTCCTACTGGTTCGATAACCTTGGTTTCATAACCGAGGGAAGACTTGCTGCTGTACTCATCAAACCTTACACTTGAGGTATCCTGACGAACGTGCACTTCGCACGCATCAAGCAAGTTTTCTGGCGCCGTTGCCGGGGAAGTCGCGAAGTTTCTGAGTCTGAGCAGTTTGATCTCCCCTACGACGCAAGTTTTCAGGGAAGTCATCGCTGCTACAGCAAGGGGAGTCTCTCACTTCCAATCATTTTACTTTGTTATTTGTCTTGCTTAGTTTATTTTTATTTAGTCTTGTTTGCTCTCTTTATCAAAAACACAAAAAAATTAGTTACTTTTTCATTTTTGTTAATTCGGTTTGCTTATTGTCTTTGCAAAAATGAGTACTCCTGAGAACACCAAGTTGTGTGACTTCACTAGCACCAACAACAATGATTTCATATGCACTCCTATTGCTCCACCTGCTTCTAAAGCAGATTTTATGAAATTAAACCTGCTCTATTAAATCTTGTCATGAAAGAGCAATTTTCTGGTGTTAGTACTGATGATGCTGCTGCCCATCTTAATAATTTGGTTGAACTTTGTGAAATGCAAAAGTATAAGGATATGGATGGGGATATTATAAAACTGAAACTTTTTCCTTTCTCTTTGAGAGGAAGAGCTAAAGAATGGTTGCTATCTTTGCCTAGAAATAGTATTGATTCATGGACAAAATGCAAAGATGCTTTCATTGGGAAATATTATCCTCCTGCTAAAATTATATCCTTGAGAAGTAGCATCATGAATTTTAAACAATTTGATAATGAACATGTTGCTCAAGCTTGGGAAAGAATGAAATCTTTGGTAAAGAATTGTCCCACTAATGGACTGACTACTTGGATGATCATCCAAACCTTTTTGCAGGATTAAATTTTTCCTCAAGGAACTTGTTGGATTCGGCCTCTGGAGGTACCTTTATGTCCATCACTTTAGGTGCAGCAACAAAGCTACTTGATGATATGATGATCAACTATTCCGAATGGCACACCGAAAGGGCTCCTCAAGGTAAGAAGGTAAATTCTGTCGAAAAAACCTCCTCTTTGAGTGATAAGATTGATGCTATTCTGTCTATGCTTGTGAATGGTAAATCTCATGTTGATCCTAATAATGTTCCTTTAGCTTCATTGGTTGCTCAAGAAGAGCATGTTGATGTGAACTTCATTAAAAACAACAACTTCAACAACAATGCTTATAGGAATAATTTTGGTAGCAATAATTATAAGCCTTATCCTTCGAATGGTTATGGAAATTCTTATGGTAATTCCTACAGCAACAATAGAAGTGTGTCCTCTGATCTTGAAGCTATGCTTAAGGAATTTATTAGTACACAAAATGCTTTCAATAAAACTGTTGAGGAAAAGTTTGGTAAAATTGATGTTCTTGCTTCTAAGGTTGATAGTCTTGCTCTTGATGTTGATCTTTTGGAAGAAAGTTATGCCTAATGAAGTTAAAGATACTAAGTCATTTGCTACAGCAAATGCCATCTAAGTTCGAATTGATAATAATATTAAGATGTTGCTGGATTGCATGCTAGGTGGGAAAAAGAGGAACAACTTGAAAAAGAGAATAGTATATCTAGAGTTTGTACTATCACCACCACTAGTAATGCTAATGTTTCACCTGCTAGTAAGCCTCCTACTATTAATGGTAATGTTATTGGTGTTGGTAATTGATAACCCACAAGTATAGGGGATCGCGTGTAGCCTTTTCGATAAGTAAGAGTGTCGAACCCAACGAGGAGCTAAAGGTAGGATAAGTAATCTCTCAAGTTCTATCAACCACTGATACAATTCTACGCACACTAAACGTTTGCATTATCTAGGAAATAAAACTACGGTAGCAATACGGGTATGAGAGGTAGTTTTGCAAGATAATAAATATAAGAAAGTAAAAGTTAGTGCTGCAGCAATAAAGTACACTAAGTAACCATATACTAACAGTACCATGAGTGTGGAAAAGTGGTGGTAATAGTGGTGGCTTTGTCCAAGATTAATTAGTGAAGGTACTTGGTTCATTGTCTTCGATGCAGTTTTCTATGTGGGAGAGGCTAAATATACATGCACTCCACTACTTGGGACTACAAGTACTATATGATTGGATTGTTAGAAAGCATCCGCAAATACTAACAATGCATTAAGGTTTCCCCAACCATAGCCTTAAGTTCAAGGTCCTCTTACTCCCATACGTGCAACTAATCGGTTCGCGTTCTCAGGTTTCTGTCACTCCTGCAGAACTTCGCCCGCTTCGTTACAAATACTACCAACCCTAGGGTGTTTGATCCATGCGCGCACAAATATAATGGACACCAAAGGACAGCACCATATAGACATACAACTCTAATGAACCTCATGCATTCAATTAAGCAATCAAAAGACAAATAAACTACGGAAACATGATGTAAATCACAGGATAAATATTATAGCATCAAACACCATGTTTACATAGGACGGTACAGAGGTTTGTGGGAGGATGAACCACTGAATACAAGGAGGAGATGGTGATGGAGATGGCGGTGAAGACGGCGGAGAGGGGCAGCGCGGCGGCGCAGGGCGGCGGCGGTGCCGGCGGTGCGGGGAACTCCTTTCCCCGCCGCCGGCAAGCTTGGGGAGCGCCGCCCCTTAGCCTCCCTCCTTCATGGCTTCTTGGGAGCCCTCCCCCATGGAGATGGGATCCATGGGGGAGGCAAAAACGTGGCTTTTGGTGGCTGAAATTCGTGGGTGGAGGAGTCCTCCACGAATTAGGTTTCCTCCCTTTATATATCTTCTCGGATTTCCGTCACCCCCTTTTAGGGTTCCACCAAAATGGGCCTACAGGCCACGTCCGAACTCCGATTGGGCTGATCTCGGGCTTAAAATCTTCGTATGGAAAATTGTGACAACTTTAGTAACAGCCAGGTCTCCATATAACGTCATCTTCGAGGGTCAAACTGGCAATTCGTAAAAAGTTCTCAGACAGATTTCAGGAAAGTCCTAATTCGACTCCAACAAGGTTTCCTCTTGTATTCTTGATAATTTCTACACATAAAGAGTAAAACAAGAACATTGTGCACTTTTGCAACTATTAGTAGGTTAGTCCAAATAAATAATAAACTTAATATAAAACAAGTGCTAAAAGCATAAAAATGGCATGAAACAATCAAAAATTATAGATACGTTTTGGACGTATCAACATCCCCAAGCTTAATTCCTGCTCGTCCTCGAGTAGGTAAATGATAACAAAATAATTTTTGATTGTAAATGCTATGATCAGATCTTTAACAATTGCATGATGTATGGATAATAAAACTTAGCAATCATGTTTCCTAATGAAAAGTATCAACGAACTAAAAGCTTATAACATGAAATTTATAAACATCACAAGATTGTAATGACCATAATAAAGCATGATAGAGTGGTATCTCGCTTGCCCTTAATTGTGGAGCAAAACATAAATGCCAAGGCACCTCTGAGGTTCAAGTGAAGATTAGATATAAAAATATCAAAGATAAGAGTATCATAGTTATGCCTCAATTAATCGTATCCTGGGACGAGCACATTACACTAAGAACGACAGTTATGCTCTCGAAGAAGTGCTCAAAGAAAGGATGGTGACTCAACATAAAAAAAAAGATTGGCCCTTCGCAGAGGGAAGCAGGGATTAACACGTGCTAGAGCTTTTTATTTTAAAAACAGAGGTAAAAAGTTTTGAGAGGTGTTTGTTAATTGTCAACGAATGGTAGCGGGTGAGAACAGTATTCTACCTGTCAAACGGACTTTTAAGAGCGGCTCCCATGAAGGACGTTATTTCTACCAGCAAGGCAGATCATCCCTCTTTCTCTTTGGTTTACACACATTCAGTATTTCACTGTTTGTCATTGCTTACTGATGGTTAAAGTTGTAATTAATTGGGACTGGGCACCCCGTTGCCAGCTCTTTTTGCAAAATTATTGGATAAGCGGATGTATATGCCGCTAGTCCAGGTGTAAAAGTCCATTTGACAAATAGAATAAAGAATAACCACACTAATTCCTCATGAGCTAGTAAACATTGACACAAAAAGAGAAATATTTTGAAGGTTTTAAAGGTAGCACATGCAAATTTACTTGGAATGGCTTGAAATACCATGCATAGGAATTTTTGGTGGACTCTTTGGGATAACTTGGTTTTAAGGATTTGGATGCACGAGCAGCATTCCCGCTCAGTACAAGTGAAGGCTAGCAATAGACTGGGAAGCGACAACCACGAGAACGATAACGGTCATAATCATGCTTGCGACAAAATAAAATTAACGGAGGCATAAAAACGATACTAAAACTCTGGGCAAAATAGATCATCAAGGCTTAATTGACTTTTATTTTTCAGTCATAACATGTGTGAGCATGTGCCAAATCGATTCAAGTGAATTATTCAGAGGAGGATACCACAATATCATACCATCTTATGAACAGGACAATGCATGTTGATATCAAAATAACATAATATGCACTATTAGCTAGTTGAGACTAACCATAAGAAAACATAAACTACTAAACAGTATTATTCACACATCATTTTTAAGTTTCAACAAGTAATCCATTAACCAAGTAAACATTGAAAACAGAGGATAAATAAAATATGTGACGATCCACTTATTAATGTAACTGGTGTTTGATGCTAAGATAAATAGATAATAAAATACAGCCGCTTCAAGTTTAGTCAAGTTCATATGTTGCTCAAAAAACAAAGTTTGAAGTTTTGCAAACCGAGTGGTTATTGATGAAGAGGGATGCGGGGACATCCCCAAGCGTTTGAAGTTGCCCAAAACTGCTGAAACTTTTTCTGATAAAAGTGCTGAAATTTTTCAAACTATTAGAGACAATGGTTCCACCACCATTGACAATAATGATTTTGATTTTGATGATTGTAACATCTCTGAAGTTATTATGTTCTTGCAAAAGTTAGCTAGAAGTCCCAATGCTAGCACTATTAATTTGGCTTTTACAAAGCATATTACAAATGCTCTTTTGCAAGCTAGGGAAGAGAAGTTAAAACATAAAGCTTCTATCCCTAGGAAATTAGAGGATGGTTGGGAACCCATCATTAAGG
Organism: Poa pratensis; assembly: GCA_947311845.1. Taxonomy (NCBI): domain Eukaryota; kingdom Viridiplantae; phylum Streptophyta; class Magnoliopsida; order Poales; family Poaceae; genus Poa; species Poa pratensis. The sequence continues at coordinate 95,892,418 of CAMZMU010000107.1, forward strand.
TAAAGGTGAATGATTTTGATTGCAATGCTTTATGTGATCTTGGTGCAAGTATTTCGGTTTTGCCCAAGAAACTTTATGATATTCTTGATTTGCCACCTTTGGAACATTGTTATTTGGATGTTTTTCTCGCTGATAATGCTATGAAGAAACCTTTGGGGCGAGTTAATGATGTTATTATTACAGTAAACAATAACCTTGTCCCTGTTGATTTTGTTGTTATGGATATTGAATGCAATGCATCTTGTCCTATTATTTTGGGAAGACCTTTTCTTCGAACTGTTGGTGCCATCATTGATATGAAAGAAGGTAATATAAGGTACCAATTTCCTCTCAAGAAAGGTATGGAACACTTCCCTAGGAAGAGAATGAAGTTACCTTTTGACTCTATTGTTAGAACAAGTTATGATGTTGATGCTTCTTCTCTTGATAACACTTGATTTTCACTTTCTGCGCCTAGCTGAAAGGCGTTAAAGAAAAGCGCTTATGGGACACAACCCATCGTTTTTATTTGCTGTTATTTTTGTTTTCTTTGAGTCAAGGAGTTTTGTTACTTCTGTAGCAACTCCTTTGTATCTTTATTTTAATGCATTGTTGTGCCAAGTAAAGTTCTTTATTGAAAGTTGATGCAAGATTTGGATTTCTGCGCAGTAACAGATTTTTAGCTGTCACGAATTTGAGCTTTTCTCTGGAGACAATTCGAAAAATTCTACGAAAAATCACGCATCTTCCTGAGATATGTACGCAACTTTCATTAATTTGGGCCAGATCCATCTGAGCAACTTAAGTGTCTCGACAAAATTCGTCTTCAGACTGTTCTGTTTTTGACAGCTTCTGCCTTTTGTTTTGCATTCGCTCTTTTACGATGTTTGTGTGATTTCTTTGCTTCACAAAGCATCAGTGGCTGTAGCTAATGTCCAGAATCTTTGGGAATGATTGTATCATTACAGAATATGAGAATTTTTGATTATGCACTAACCCTCTAATGAGAACTGTTTCGAGTTTGGTGTGAAGGAAGTTTTCAAGGATCAAGCGAGAAGGGTGATTATGTGATCAAGAAGAGTGAAAAGTCTAAGCTTGGGGATGCCCCCGTGGTTCATCCCCAGCCATATTCAAGGAGACTCAAGCGTCTAAGCTTGGGGATGCCCAAGGCATCCCCTTCTTCATCAACAACTTATCAGGTCATCTCTAGTGAAACTATATTTTAATTCTTTCACATCTTATGCGCTTTACTTGGAGCGTCTGTGTGCTTTTGTTTTTTGTTTTTGTTTGAATAAATTCGGATCCTAGCAATCCTTGTGTGGGAGAGAGACACGCTCCGCTTTTGCATGTGAATACTCATGTTCTTCACTTATATTTTGAGTATTCTTAACTAGCTACTGCAGTGGTTTTAGCTCATGTTTTTCATGCATCTTCGAGCTGTTAGCACTTGTTTATAAGTACTCTCTTGCTGCATTGTATTATCATTTGGAGAGTTTATGTTTAAATAAATTGATTGGTGTTTGTTTGGAAGAAAGAAAATGCTACATGTGGTAGTTGGTATTGGAAAATACATATGCATTCTTGTAGATCATTGTCTTGTTTCGGTTTGACACTTTACAATTGTTTTGAGCTCTCAAGTAGATCATGTTTTAAGCTCTTGCATCATGTAGTTAAAGCCTAGTAGTGGAGAACTACCGTAGAGCTTGTTGAGACTTGGGTTGCATATTTGTTTTCTCTAAGGTCTAGATATTTTCTGGTAAAATGTTTGAGCAACAAGGAAGACATTGTAGAGTTTTATAATACTTGCAATATGTTTTTATTTAAGTCTTGCTGTACCGGTTTATACTTGTGTTTGCTTCAAACAACCTTGCTAGCCTAAACTCTGTACTGAGAGGGAATGCTTCTCGTGCC